>JASDQU010435345.1:99250-111134 GCA_032191745.1 Picea mariana
AGGGTCGAGGGTATGAAAAACCATAGCTTGGATATTATTGTAACAGAGCGCTGCTCGACTGGAGGTTTCCCCCTCGAAGAGGCCTGTGAACATTGTTATCTGATTCAAAGTGCTATTTCTGTTGCTATTTCGTATATCATTTCTGTGTATTGTGAAGATTATGCTGGATATTTTACTGTTATTCTGTCATTTCTAGCATTTCATTTATGTTCTGCATATTTTATATATCTGGTATCTTGCAATTTTACACTTGCACACTCCGGTTCTCCCAAACGTTAAACTCCCGAATCAATCGAATATGTTGACACGTTTCCTCTTGGATGGATGGTCCATATTAACTTTGGACTTTGGGAGTTTTCACCTTAGCACACCCTATTTCTCTTGAATTTCGAACTACTTAATACCTCTGATCTGTAGATACATGTCTCTTTTAACAAATGGTCTGGATTGATTTCAGACTTCGGGACTTCGGGAGTTTGTGCCTTAGCACAACCTGTTTCTTCTGAATTCTAAATTGTTGAATACCTATGATCTACGGGCACGTGTCTCTTTTAACAAATGGTCCAGAGTAACTTTGAACTTTGGGACTTCAGGAGTTTTCACTCTAACACACTCCACTTCTCCCAAAGTGTCGAACTGTGAAATTTTCCAACTCTTGTGAGATCAATGACTCACAATAATTCTCGTGCAGATCTGTTGATTGATGTATACTCTTCACCACTACTCCTTACCTTATGTTCTTGGCTCCATATAATGGTCAAGTACTTATCACCATATCTATGGTGTAGATCCACTACGGGACTTCAGAGCAGTGACGCTTTGACCCCCTTTGGCTCTATAACACATAAACTTCTTCGAAGTTATGAAGTCCTAATGAGTTGGTGGTTAACCTTCATCCACTTTTCTCCATATCTGACAGCTGTGAAGGATCCTCCTTCTCCCAAAGATATCCTACAGCACAACACCACGATTTTTGTGGTGTCTTTCTCCGTGGCCATTTCTTAAACCGTTATGCATCATGTGTTCTTGAACACAGTCCAAGTGTTCTCTTAGTAGTCTGGGATGCTCTAAAATTCAAATTTGTTCCCTCTTGACAACAATTCACTTTGAGCTTTTGATTACATAAGAACGTTTACAACCCAATTAAGGCTTAGTGTTGAAAAATGGGCTCTGAACTTCAATTTGTTCCATTTCGACAACAAGTTCTTCTGAACATGTTGCTTCAACTTCCACTAACATGGCCCATCCAGGCTCAGTGTTGAAACCATGAATATGATTCCAATTGTAACGTCGCCAACCACCAACAAGATGGGAAACACCACTATTGAAAATGCTTTGATACCAATTTGTAACATCCCCAACCACCAACAGGTTGAGCAACATCATTATTGAAAACGCTCTGATACCATTTTTTGGCATCCCCGACCATAAACCAATAGACCAGTCCATGCCACCAAATAAATTTCATGCTATGATACCATATATATTTATATACATATATATCTAATGAAATTTAAACAATTATAACATTCTGTTCATACACATATTCATGCATAAATAACATTAAAACATACATACAATATATATAGATTATTCTAATAACATTATAACTTGATTCCAAGATACACATCATATAGAGAACATATATTTGGTACTTACATTTTAATACATGACCACCAACTGCATGTAGACCTTCCATAAACCTCCCAACCTTAGACCACGTTGCTCATCACACTTAGCAATGGGTCACCCCTGAGCTAGGACTAAACTCCACTGGGATAGGGATTCCTAGGTTTGGAAAGGACAAAAGAAAAGTCATACAGATCGAAAAGAAGGATTTTCTCCCAAGATCCACTTACGCCCACATCCCACGGACCCTCATTCCCCACACGCTTGTCCCACTCTAGGAGTGTACATCCTCACTATCATAAGTCCATCAGCTTCCCACCTCCCTTCCAGGGCTTCAACAATAGGCTGGACCAGAAGTTACAGAGTACTATAGCTACTACTAGACTCCCTCTAGGAGAAATCACTTCCTCAACACACTCTCTCACCTTGAGATAGTTTGTCACAAGCTTGACAACTTGCTTCTTCAATTCCACTCCTAAGTCTAGCAGGTAACCACAATAGAAAAATTGGGTATGGGCTCTGATAATGACAACAACCCACACCATTCCAAATAAAACATGGGTAACAACAACAAATGGCTAAGGCGTGATCTGTCTCAAGCATTATGCAGTTGTGTTGTTCTTCACAAGAAAAACAAATGGGATAGCTTCATGGGTGCAAAGGTTTCAGAATTTGCAGAGATCGATGATAGAGGCAATGGCTAGTTGTGTCAACGATCTCTTTGTCTCGGTGCATGCATTAGTGGGGAGTATGGAAGACCTGCGAGAGTGGAGAGGATCACAATAATGGTGAGGGAATCCCCAATGAGATGAATTTCCCACCTAAAAATTACATGCATCTAGGTTGACACATGTATTCCCAAAGCTGCATGAGCTCCACTGAACACTTGTTCCCCTTTCTCCAGGAACTTAAGACAACATAATTTATGTCACTCTTAGCCTCTAGAAAATAAAAATATAGTATTATTCCTTTAGAGGTAATCCCTCTAGCTTAGCCCCTATTCCTAGACACTTAGCCCCTTTCCTTTCCCTACCTAATGGATCTTAGTCCCCCATAATGCTTTTTTCGTGGTCGGTCTACATGCAACGATGTAATTTTATTAATGATGTGAGTATTTACATAAAAAAAATCAGGTTGTTGGCCTTTAACATCTAGGCTCTCCTGCCTAATAACCATATAGACCTACCAACTTATAATTACTTGGTTCACCATCCTACAAAACACGTTACAATCACAATTATAGTCGGGGCTTGGCCTTGGGATATTACACCATAACCTTATGGCTTGTATATTTATTGGATGAGATAGGTGGCAGGATAAAGGGGTGATGATTCGTGCGAACAAGTAGCTCGTGCATTTGTTTAGCATAAAAATTGATGGGAGTATTCAATTTCATTTGTGTGGAGTATGCATAAATGAGATGAAGTTGTAGTCGATAAGAGCTTAATATCCTACAAGATCCTTTATCGACTGTCAACTACGACTTCATCTCCTTTATTTACATTTATATGTGATTTATTGTCTTATATGTGAGAAATTGGTTTAATATTCGAATTCTTTTAAGGAGATAATGGAACACATGCAAAGTGTTCAAAAAGGAGATCGTTACCTACAATAGAAGGAATACTCTAAAAGAGTCTATAATTGATTGTGGAGACTTTCCAAAGGAAATTTCAAGTAATGAAATTTGGTCTAAACACTACATTTGAACCATTTGAAGATGATCATAGCTTCAAATCATAACATCGAGTAGGAAATGCAATGGATGGGCACTGCAAAACATATAGAAAACATACCTTGCAATAGAAATGATTTAAAATTGAGACCTTTATTGAGGGAAATCGATCATTCTCTACATGATATTTCCACAAACCATCCAACATGTCCTTCATCCCTCTTTTTCACATGCAACTATAAAATAGGCACCCAATTATCAATTACTAATAGAATAAAACCAATGGGCTAACTAGACTATAAAAAAACACATCAAAACCCTTACCTTATCAATGTCCTTTCGCCAAGTCCATCAGCCCACACAACTTGATAAGAGTTTTCCAAGCGTTGCATTTCCATCGCCAAGACCTTCATAACCCCTTCTACGTGCCCCTTCTCCCTACAATGTTTTTTAGTTGATGTTACTAAAATTCTTCTTGTTTACAAGCCCCTGCAATCATTGCAAGGGAAACAGTATTTTCCATCTCCCTTCGCCTCCAATGCCTCTTTAAACTGAACAAGCCTCCGTTAATTTTCATTGATCGTATATTTATTTGACACGGTAATTGCCTATAAGAACCAATTAAATATTTAAAAGATCAAATTTTTTTAAAACAATGAAAAAAAAATTAAATTAAAATTTCATATACTTCGAGGTCCAATCACAGGAAATATATGTTGCAATGCTAAATTTTGAAAACATTATTAAAACAATAATAATTTTTTTCAAACATTGAAAAAAAAATTAATTTAAAAATTTATATACTTCGATGTTCAATCACACAAAATATATATAGCAATGCTAAATTTCGAAAAAAAAATATTAAAAAAATTATATTTGGTTAAAACATTCATGTTAAAAAATTTTGAAATTAAGTTTTTTTGATATAGCTTTATATTAAAAGAGGCAGAAAAATAAAAAAATACTAACCTTGCAAGTTTGAAATCCGAACTATGTAGATCGAGAATTGGATGTGCGAAACCAATACTCGTCCTAAAAAAAACAACTCAAACAATCATTAGAACAATTGTCACAACTATAGGAAATTAGTCAAAATTTGTGTTAAATACATGTATTTATAGATCGATGCTCGTCGATATAGCGATGAAAAGAAATGAGTTGACCCCGAAAAAAGTCAATACTCATTGCACTACATGTGTGGTTCACACGTGTGGCACAAGTGTCGGTATAGCGATGAATATTCATGGATATAAAGACAATTTTCTGAATCTGTCACTATATCACCGAATGTCGAGGCCAAACAAATAAAAATTAAAGGAAATCTAAAATTTAATTCATTTTTCCATGAATTCAAAAAACATGGAAATATTTCATTGCATTTTTATCCCATATGTACTAGTGATTGAGCCACTTTTGATGTGGTGAATGGGTGTTGAAGGGTGCAAACATGAACATATTTGGATAGAAATCTACTCCCATCATGATTTCTATCTTATTTTGCAATTTAGGTATGCCAACAAGGAACTCCATAGAAGTATCAATCCAAATAGTAGGTGGAATCAAGAGTGGTTGGTGTGTGCCTGGAGTCCTAACTATTTCATTTTTACAGAATTCATCGATATCACATTTATCCAGAAATGTGTGAATGTCCTATTTCATACATTCCTAGAAATAAGAATATTTGACCTATTCATAGGTTTTGGTAAAGCCTCAATGCTTAGTTGTGGGTGAAGCATGAAGCTATGAAAACACCATTGATTTAAGTAGTGATTATTTTCTTAAATACATATTACCTTTGTAAAGAATCTCTTCATAGTGCCAAGAGTATCCTAGAGAATATTTAGGATGGTGTTGTAATTATTCTATCATGCAAGAACATTTAGGGTCTTGCATCCATCCTTGGAAAATTTCTTGGAGATAATCTAGTATAGTGAAGGAGAGGGAAAAGAGGGACCCTTCTTCTTCATATTTCATAGAAAGAGCATCAACACCCACATTTTCTTCTCCCTTACTGTAAATTATCTCATAATCATATCCAAATATCTTGTTCATCCATTTGTTTTTCTTCGAGGATGAAATTCACTATTCTAGAAAATACCTGAGGCTATGATGATTAATTTTAATTTGGAATCATTACCCCATAGATAAGGATGTTAGAGATCCATTTCATGAAAAATAGCCAACATTTCATTTTCATAGATTGATTGGGTCACTTGTAATCCTCCAAAGGCACATTAAAATTATTTTAGGAAATAATTGTAATGATAGAGTAGATGGACAACATGATTCATATGGGAAAAAATGGGATTTCTAGATTTTACTATAGATCATACTATCATCAAATAAAACTAAGGAAATGTGATGAAGGAAATGATGGAAGATGTGATTCATGACACTTTGGAAATTAGAGGGAGAATTACACAAGCCAAAGGGAATGGCCAATAAATCTTAGTGAAACTCATGAGTTATAAATGAAGACTTAGGAATATATTCCACTTTGAAATGTATATAGTGGTACCCATAATAAAAAAGGTTTAGTAAAGTACTAAGCACCACTTAACTCATCCAATAGGTAATAAATGATAGGAATTTTAAATTATTTGATGGTGACTTTGTAGAGGGCGTGAAAGTCATAACACATGCACCAAGTGGATTCTTTTTTTAGTACCATGACCATAGCATATAAATAGGGGTTGGTACAAGGATGGATAACACCCACTTTGAGCAATTCTTGAAAATGTTTCTAAATTTCTTTATTTTGGGAAAATGGATGATGATAAGGGATAATATTGGTATGAAGACTACCCGATACTAGAGGAATGGAATGATCATGGATGCCATGGTAAGGGGTAAGTCTATGGGGTGTGGTAAAAACAATTGGGTGTTTGGAGAGTGCATATGTGAGGTCATGATACATAGAGGGTGTATCAACTTCTTGAATGGAATCGAGTTGGGAAATAATTCCAAAATGACCATTTTTTAGGATCTTTTCCATTTGATGTGAACTTATTGTATTAGGGAAGCCGATTTTGATTCCTTGGAACTGATATTGTTCTCCCTCCTATTGGAATTGCATTGTTAATTACTTAAAATCCATGAGGATGGGTTCTAGAGTGTGTAACCATTCCTTATAGAGAACAATATAAAAACCACCTATGTCCATAGGAAACATATGATATTTCAGGTGGTACTAACCAATTTGGTGGTGCACATTTTCACAACACCCCTCACATTTCATGGAACTGCCATTGTAAATCATGATTTGAAATTTAGTGATTTCACAAATATAACAATTGGTCTCTTGGGAAATGAAACAATGAATAAAATTGTGGGCGCTTCCACTATCAACTAGGATGATGACCTTCTCATGCTTAATGTAGCCAATTAACTTGAGGGTTTGGTGATAAGAGAAGACAATGAGGGAATTCAGTGAAATCAATAGTTCAACTTTCGGTGGATCAGAGGGAAAAGTAAGATCAGTTGGCATAGTTGGCTCTGTGACAGTGGAAACCTTTTTCTCTTCTTTAGAAAAATTGACAAAAATTTCCATAAAAATATTATTTTCTTTAAACTTTTTTCCTAGAAAATATTTTTCATCAAAATTATAGAAGATACCCTTGAGTTGGCATTCAACCATTTCTACCTTGGTTAATTTCTAGATCCTGAATGGAGTGGCATGAGGGGTGGGATTTGTGGGTTTTGGGTGAGGAATAAAATAGTGTTTAATGTTTTGGGAAGAGACAACCTATTGTGCTTCCTTAACTTGTTTAGTATATTCCAACCAAGTCATTGGGTAAGAAATTAAGATTTGGGCATGGATTTCATCTTTTAGGACACTCATAAAGCATCCCATGAAAAAGGAATTCGACATGATCTCCATGCAGAAATTTGAGTTCTCAGAAGTAGTTATAAATTCTTCCACTATGCCATATTGTTTCAACTTTGTCAAACAACCTCAATGGTGTGTGTTGGTATCAAGGAATTCATAAATATTTGTAACGAACTATTTCCAAGTCACATACCCATGGCATGCAATTTACACCATTTCCACCATTTCCAACGTTCAAGATCCAAATAGAGAATGCCATAACAATTTTTTGCTAACTAATCAGTAAATGAAAATTCAAATTTCTTTAAATTCTTCCAATTATGACTATGATAAAAATTAAATGATTACCATGCCCTACATATGCAATGAGTATGCCAGTCTACATTGTATAATCCATAAATAATTATTTAAAATTAAAACTTAACATAATTAAGCAATGTAACATCATAAACACATAAAAGAAAGTTATCTTTTAATTAAAACATGAACTTGCTACAAAGATCATATGTTCCTCCAAGCCATAGACTATGCTCGTCATAAACTCTCAGTAGTAGGTCACCCCTAGGTTGAGGCTAGGACTCCACCAGGGAAAAGGATTCTTAAGAAAAACTTAGGTATTATAGGTAGTATAATTAAATTGGGGCCAACATGAAAAATCCTACAATCATTCCTATCTCACAACCTCCCATTCCCCACAACCTACCCCACCCCAGGAAGTGTAACCCTTCTCTTCTCAACAATCATTTGACTATCGCACTTCCTTTCTATGCCTTCAAAAATAGGTCATACAAGAAATATTAGAGTGGTCTAGAACCTGTAACATAATGATTCTCTATGAATTGCAAGACTCACTAACCCAAAACACTACGAAAAAAATTCCCAACGGTTCTCTCACCAGAAGAGAATTCCATGGGCCTGGCAGCCCACTTCCTCAACCCAAACATCACCAAAATTATTTGGTGCATTCCATTGTAAAATATCTCCAAGAATAGACACTACTAATGGATTGAAGGGATTGTATGAAAGAAAATAATGATAGTGATAATGATAATAACTCCCCCCAAATTACACTAGGCTCCCACTTTAAGTATGTAGGTTCCAAACATGGAACTTGTCTTGTTGGGAACTACATGGGCTCCACTTGGTGATATATTTCCCTCCTTTAGGAACTTAGAATAAATTATATCACATCATTTATACTTTCATAAATATTATTATGGATATTCCCTTGGCTTAAGCACTCTCATATTAGCCCCTCTTCCAGACTATTACCCTGCTTTCCCTCTAGTGGAGTTATTATCCCCCCATACTCTTTTGTTTGATTGGTTTGGAACAATAATGTATTTTTATTAATTTTATTGATTGTGATTACATATTACAATGGTAGTATTTTTAACCTTTTAAATCTAGGCTCTCTAACCTAATAATCACATAGGCACTCTAGCCTCAAAACATATACACATTGGAAATCTAGCTCAAAATATCCTGGTTGACCAGCCTGTAAAGTATATACAAATTTACAATTGGGTTCATCCTAGGGATATCAATTTCCTCTCCCCATTATTTATGCACTATTATTAGTGTATTATATACACATTTACAGTTAAATTATTCAACAATATTCAAAAATATGTCGTTACTCCTCCCACATGGCATCCTCATGCTCCCAAGTTGCATCTTCATGACCTTACGTAGCATGTATACCATACCTTTACCAACTTTGTTTCTCAATTATACAACATCTGGACTTTCCGATCCAACATGTACATCAGGTGAACTTGGAAGTGTCCTTCTGGATCCATCTAAATTGCATTCCAATCAATTAGATGATTAGCATCGTGCACATACTTTTTAAGAAAAGAAACATGGAATACATTATGAATGCACATGGATCCAGGTAGTGCAAGCATGTGTGCAACATGACCGATATTCTCTAGTATTTCAAAGGGTCTATAATATCTTGTTGCGAGGTTGAGCAATTTCCTGACTTCAAGAAACTTCTCTTGGCCTTAACTTTTAAGAAAAAATGGTCACCCACTTTAAATTCTCCATGAGTTCTTCATTTATCGGCATAATGTTTTTTTCCTATCTTTACCAACCTTCAAATTCTAGTTTATTTTGATCATATGTTCTTCCATTTCCCTGATAAAATTTGGCCCAACCACTCCTCTATCATCTAGGTTATACTAGCTCACTAGCTTATTGCACTTTCTACCATATAATGTTTCAAATGGGCACATATTTAAAGATGTTTGATACCCATTATTAAAATAAAATCAACTAGATGTAGATAATCTTCCCATTTTGACAGTTTATCCATCACATACATCCTCAACATATCCCCAAAAACCTGAATAAAACTATTTTCTTTCCCATTTGACGGTGGATGATATGTTTTAATGAAATTTAGATTTGTCTTGAACCCTTTAAATAATCCTTTCAAAAAATTTGATGTAAAACTGGGATGTCTTTCAAAAAAAATTATGTGAGGAAAAACATGTAGAACGAAAATTTCCCTCATATAAATATATGCAATGTTATCTACCTTATGAGTTAGCTTCACTGGAATAAAATGTGCAACTTTGGTTAGCTTATCCAACACCACCACGATGGAATATTTTTTCTTCGTTGTTCTGGGAAGTGTAGGATCCTCTCTAACAGAACCTAGAATTTCATAAATTTAAACATAACATTTATATTATAATTTCTTTACGATTCTATATTCAAAAAAATAACAGTTCATGGCTTAGCAAAATTCAAAATGGGCAGCATGATATAAATAACATATTGCATAATTGATCCGGATTATTTTCGGCACGAAATGAGATCGGAGATATAATAAAGAAATGCACAGAGATATCGCTGATATTCAATAATATAATAGAAATGTATCATAGATGCAACCATAAACATAGATATACAGTAAGACACGATTTCTATTAATGAAAGAAATGTACAGAGACTATAAAAATACAAAGTGAAAGACTCGCTAGAATGGTGGCAGCTTATCTCTAAGAAGAGATGTGATGGCTACTCACATTCCCAAGAAGATGATTACAATGAGGATCTGAAGGCCTTTTTAAAATAAGTAGGAACGCCAAAAACCCTACACATCCAAAAACCTAACCCTAGGAGATGAAGCGCCAAAACTCATGTGGGCCCCGTTTGGGTAAGTGGGTACATCAACTTCTAGGGGTTGTAACTTTTGCATACGATCTTCGTTTTAGGTGTGTGATATTTTGTTGGAAAGGTATCGTCGAGGAGATTCATTTTTGGGGATAATTCATGCCTTCATCTATCATTAAGAACCTCTATCTCAAAAAACCTTCATTTGGGCCCTCAAAATGGCCCCGGAAGTTAAAACCTACTAAAAATAGTAAATTACCAAAATTGCCAGAAAACAGTTTTGAGCCATTTGGAAAAGGTGTGTGGCCACCAATATCCAATTGGATCAATCCTACCTCCTTAGGAAGCAATGGTCTCCATTGCGTTGATCTCCTTGGGGAGAGGGAAAAGTGTTTGTTGAATCTGCATCTTGGTGAGCTGCTTGTCTTGCTGGAGACGTCGCGCTGCTTAGTTTGTGGAAATTTGTCATGAACCTGTTGAGTTTGAGGCTATTCAACAAGTCAAGATACATGAGAGGAAGATGTGTAGAAGGAATCTTTGCACTTTGCTGCAGCCTTGTCGACCTGCTTCTGTTGGATAGAAGGTGCTTGGGGCAAGGCTGTAGTGGTTACAGTGTCCTTTTGTTCTCCTTTTCAACAGATTGTGAAGAAGCTGAACTTTGCAGTATGAGATACTACCTTTCAAGACTTTTTAGGTGGGACAATATTCGTAACTACCTCTGGTATTCTGTAGAGATGACCCCCCAAAGTAACAATGACACTATGGGGTCGAGACTCATAAACAAAATGGTGTCTCCACATATATGGTTGGCCCAAGAGAACATCACAGTCATCCAGTGGGGAAAAATCACATAATACCTCATCCTTGAAGGGTTGGATTCCGTATGACAATTGGCACTGTTGGTTGACACGAAGATCTCATCCTTGTCGAAGCCACCCCATGTTGTATGGCTGCAGGTGTGGTGTTGTCGACAATCCCAACTATTTGACGACCTCTGCTGAGATGAGGTTTTTCTGGCTTCTGCTATCAATAATAAAATGCAGCGGGGTCCCCTTCACCCACATCTGTGAATGAAAAAGGTGCTCCCACACTTCAGGATCTATTGGTTCTTCTGGTTGAATTGTTGCGGTCGCGACAATAAAAGTGGGGTCTGCACCAATGATATGTCCTTTACCAGTATTTTTATCATATTTTGAATTAGGGTTCAACTCCTTGTCTTTGATCTCATCCACCAATGACTGTTTTGAGCGACATTCATTGGTGTTGTGCTAGGGGATTTTGTGGAAATCACACCATTTTTCGGTGTCCTTCTTTGTCTTCCCATGACCCTTCTTTTCCGGTGTCTTGGAATGGTTTTTAGGAGACTATTTGTTAGGGTCGTCTTTGTCATAATTTCGTTGTTGTGGATTTCCAGACCCGAATTCCCATTTGTTCTGGTGCTTAAATTTCTGATCAATTTTAACAGCATATCGATAAGCAGCACTGAGTGATGAGATGTCCAGAAAATCCATTTCAGTCTGGATGTATCTGTGTAGATCCCCACAGTATTTCAGAACCAAATGTCGCTCGGAGTCTTTGATACCCAGCTTGGTGTGCAAGGTATGGAAGGTATTGGTGAACTCCAG
>JASDQU010435345.1:141361-152669 GCA_032191745.1 Picea mariana
AAACCAAAGTTGGAGTTTATCCATTCTTGATTCACCTTCCTTGTGTCCTCATCATGAATTTCATGGGATGCATTTTCACTTTTAAGTGTCTTCTCTGTTACGAAATTTTTCAATACTTCCATTATCTCCCCTTTTAAACTATCCATATTAGTATCCAACTTAGCTTCCATTGAATCCATCTTCTTTTGTAGTTCATTTATGTCCCTACGCATTTCTTCACCTTCATCAAGAGTACAAGTAGGATTTTCTGGAGGCTTATTTGGTGTAGAAGTTCCCTTTTTTGGTGGCATGTTGGCCAAGTATCACTTTTGAACCTTGATTTTGAGACAGTTCTGCTAGACAATATTTCTTTTGTCGCATCTCCCAATTTTTAGCCCTTCTAGGTATGAAACTTTCTTTTATGTAGTTATCTAATATTTCTTCTCTACAATGCCACAGGTCTGATCAAAATTGGATGTGCCAAGTGGAATTTATGGTAACTTCCCCACAACTTGCCGATTTTTTTCCTTTCCAAGAGATCTCACTTATACAGCGTGCCCCACACAAAATAATTGATATAAAATTTTGAAACTCTCACCAGAAATACTACAGATTGTCCTCGATCCAATGAAGCCACTTCCACTCAATTTGGATACTCTAGGAAGAAGTTATGATTGTTTTACCTGGAACACCTTCTTGAGACTAGTCAATAGGACTAGTCAGATACCCTATCTTACACAGGGTGTATCTACAAATTTAAGATGACCCAGAATCTGAACTATTTACCATAGATACCTTACTAATTTATGTAAATAGCCTCCATAGTTTAGGGTCTGAAATGTTACAAAAAAGTTTTTATAGAGAAAATTCCGCAATGACTCAGTTCAGGATGATTCCAGAACCCTATCTTGTACACGTTGTATCTCCAAAAGTATAAGGCCTTAGGAGATGAATTTTGAATCCAATGTACCTTGATCCATCTACTAAATATCCTCCAAGGAATTCCTTCTGAAACATTGTAGAAAAAAAGTTATAGAAAAAATTCCAAGGTGTCTCAGATGTAGCAGCGAAACCCCAAGACCTTGAGCTCTGATACCATATGTTAAGAACCAAATATTAATATAGCATAGAAAAACCTCAGAAAAAGTACTCAACGCCTTGAAAAAGAGATAATTTCAGATAATAAGCCTCTTTGAGGGGGCAACATCCTTTTACCCCACTTAAATGTTCAAGTACAAGATGATTCAAAATGAAAATGTCTCCTTGGTATATATAGGAGACTAAGAGGTATAATTACAGCTAATGGCCTAAAGACGACATAAATAAAATATCATTACTAATATAATGTGCCCCAATTAAAGGGTAATGAGCCAATGTTAGGGCTTAACAACGTGTTTGAGGTACATGCATTGGATATTGTGGTACATTCTTGAGGCATGTCTTGGTGATGTCGGTACATCTTGAGAAACATCCTAGTGATGTCATGGTACATTAATTAGAGGCATATCTTGGCTATCTTGGTATATTGTTTGGTATATGTCATGGTGATGTTATCATATTATTGAGGCACTTCATTGATGATATCTTATTGTATATGGAGTATGACATGATTGAGACATATCATGAGTGATATGGTATATGGATGAGGCACATCTCATAGTACATGGTTTATGGTATATCTTGGTACATGCATGATATGGTACATGTTTTTGTACATGGTTTATGTACATGGTATGGTGTTGGTTTTGGTATCCATGTGAGTGGATGTTGTTATAGTCGGTTGATCATGGTATATCAATGATAGTGACAGTGACAATGATGGTGACAGGGACAATGACATATTGGATGATTGGTTGATCATCAGTGACAGGTTGATGTGACAGAGTGATAATAATTAGTTGATTTGACAGAGTGAAAATGATTTTTTATGTATCAGTGATAGTGGAAGTTACAGGTTGATCAGTGGTAGTGAAAATTTGAGTCTATAATTATATTTCAAGGAGGTAGGATGGGGCAAGGAAAGGGGGTTGTATGCTCCTTCCAGTTGGATCCAGAGAATACAGGGAGTTGGAGCTTCCCTCAAGCTGGAGCCTGTAGACTAGGGGGTTGGAGCTTCTTTCCAATTGTAGCTGGACAATTTAGGGATTTTTAGCTTCCTTTAGGTTTGAGACTATAGAAAGGGGGTTGGATCCTCCTTCAAATTAGTGCTGGAGAATTTGGAAGTTTGTGCTTCCTATGAATGAATTCTTGATATATATAAGAAAGAATTTTGTGGTTTTCTCCCATTTAGGTTTCCACGTAAATTCTGGTGTACTTTGTATTTGTGTTTTTTTATCATGCTCTGATGAATGATATTATTTATGATGAAATAATATATTGAATGCATAAGTGATAAGCTATTGATTGTTGTTGATAAAGTTGAAGTTTATATATTGTGATTGAAAGTGATAAAAGGTCTTCCTACTGATTCACACCCTCCTCTCAGTATTCCAACAAGAGGTACATGGGTCTTATAATAATCACTGCTTTCAAAAACACCAATCAATCGAGTTGAAACATGGCATCTTCATAGCCATTTCAGAGGGTTCTAGTATTTCCATAAAACCACTTTGATACGATCGATACCACTTATGGTATCGTGCTCCCTACCTCCTTTTTTGTGTCATCCATGTCACCTATAATCATACCACCACACAATTCTTCCCTGACCTTGTCACCATAGAACTATCAGCGTGGGATCCACGTCACTTCCATGTGGCATCCACGTCATTGTTTGTATGATAAAATACCCAAATTTTCCCAAATTTTGAATTTTTCCACAATTTCCTAGTTTTCAAATTTTTTGCATAGACCTCCATGGAAGATTCTAAATTAAGCTTCCTATAACCAATTCGACCCTACGCTCAATCAATTCCCATTAATATCGACCCTTCGACATTTCTGGGCATGAATTCCTCCTGAATTCACTTAGAAAATGGGGATTTTACCCAATTCTTCCACGGGTACATAAAAATTCATAAATTCAATCAATTTTGAGATTGAATTTACACATTAAAATGTTATATTAACTAGGTATTTTAACCCATGAATACAAATCTCCTAAAATTGTAGACAATTTCTGAAACTTTTCCTTCAAAAATTTTACAGACATAATGCAAATGTCTTCTGACCTTTAAATCTGCAATTTTCTTCTTGATTATGTTGAGTCTGGCCCTTATAGACTCATCATTGAACCTGTGGATGTAACATCCCCAACCACCCAATCTATGCCATGCTACCCAGAAACATGAATTTTGTCATAACTGAAAATTTTGAATTTCTTTGAATTCTCCCCGTTATGACTATGATATCATTAAATGATTACCATGCCTTGCATACCCAAAAAATATGCAATTCTACAGTGTATAATTCATGCATAATTATTTACAATTACACTTACACCATAATATAATTAAGCATATATTAACATCAAAAACAAGTAAAAGAAACTTATCTTTTAATTAAAACACCCGCTAGATATAGACATCAGACATTCCTCCCAGCCATAGAATCTATTTCTCATTAAATCTTAGTATCAGGTCACCTCCAATCCAAGTCTAGGACTTCACTAGGGAAAAGGTTTCCGAAGCTAGAATAAGGTCGAAGAGAAAACATAATTAATCTTAGGCCAAGGTTCCAACTCCAACAACCATTCCCAGCTCATAGCCTCGCATTGCAGACATCTTGTCCCACCCCAAGGAATATAACACTTCTCTGTTGAACAATACTTTTGCTGTCCCACATCCCTTTCAGGGATTCAATAACATGACAGACATGAAATATTAGAGCATTGAAGCACCTAGAACACAAGGATTCTCTAAGAATTGCAACACCCACCAGCCGATCACACTAGGAACACAATTCCCAAGACTTCTCTCCCCTAAAGAGAATGATGATGGGCCTGACAACCTGCTTCATCACCCTAAACCTCCTCAAAATTACTGGGTACATTCCGCTGTAAAATATATCCAAGTACATGTATGACTAATGGATGGAATGGATTGTACAAATGGAAAGAATGATAGTGATAATGATGAGAATTCCCCCCAGATTACACCAAGCTCCCACTTTAAGTATGTATGTTACCAACTTAGCACTTGTCATGTTGGGAACAACATGGGATCCACTTGGTAATACATTGCCCTCCTTTAGGAACTTAGGATAAAATATATCATGTGATTTAGACTTTGGGAAATATTGTTATAATATTCCCTTGTCTTAAGCCCCCTTGGCTTAGCCCCTCTTCCTAGTCTCTTAGCCCCCTTTCCCTCAAGTGTATTTTTTATCTCCCTATTCTTTGTTTTCTAATCGGTTAAATCAATGATGTATTTTTATTAATTTTATTGAGTGTGATTACATATTACAATCAGAGGCTCATTATCTATTTATTATCTAGGCTCTCCGACCTAATAATCACATAGGCATTCTGGCCCAAAATATACTGGCTCAACAACCTATAAAGTATATGTAAATTTACAATTGGGTTTAGCCTAGGGGTATTACATGAGATTTGAAAATATTTATACCACTTTTTCCTTATGTATTTTTCCATACATAGTTGTAATATTTTGTTGTTTTAATTCATTCTAGATGTGTTGTTCAAGTTTAGTTAGATATGAATGAATTAGACATTTTCTTAATAGCCCAAGTACTCTTCCAGTTAATGTTTCCGAGTCACATGTAAATTTGTCCACATTTCGATTTTGTTCTATTCTAGTGAACTTCATAAAAAAATACTCTTATGTGATACAATAGAATCTTTTAAACAAATGATCCTTTTAGTTTATTCCATCTAATTGAAAAAAACATATTTTCCACCACATGTACCTATTATATACAGGTTTCTTCTATTTGCATGAAAGCATAATTGATTTTTTCATCATCCCCATCCCTATTGATTCCATGGATTTCAAAATACTCTTATGCTTTATTAAACCACGTCACTCTATTTTCATTCCCCTCAAACTTTGATAATTCAAGTTTTTCCCTTGTCAAGTATGAAAAGATTTATCGATTTGTATATGATGGGAATTGTTTTAATATTATCAAACCATTACTCTATTTTCATTCCCCTCAAACTTTGATAATTCAAGTTTTTCCCTTGTCAAGTATGAAAAGATTTATCGATTTGTATATGATGGGAATTGTTTTAATATTATCAAACCATAAGAGGTTATATTTGTGGATTTGATGTACTAGAGGGTCTTAATGAAGGGTTGGAAGTTCTTGAAGAGTTTAGTTGTGGGATGCTTGTTTTTTTGAGAATTGATAGGTATGACATATTTGCTACGATGTCCTTTAATTCAACATGTTTTTCATTGACTTGAACACTTGACCTTGCTTGTTCTTGTTGTAAGGTATTGGGATTCTAAGTTACCATGTTTCTTAGCTCTATTTTTTCTTGTTTTAGGGAATTGTGATCTACTCATGTAATATGTCATGTTTAGTAAGTTCTTCATACTTATCATTTTATTTTTGTTGTTTTTCTAATTTCTCCAAATTCTAAAATGATGTGTCATTTTCAAGGTTGCAAGTGGGGTATTTTTATGATAAATTTTGACTGAATTTAATTACTGTACGACCTTCAGAGTTTTTCGGAAATTTTCCTTGATATTGTATGGTTGATTGAATTTAACTTGTAATTCTGACCAATTAATTATGTTATGGTAAAAACCGTGCAATTAATATTTATTTCATTTGACAATGATGGACCATATGATAGTGCCGCTAATAATCAATGGTACGACATATAGACTTGTCAATGGTGGTTTGGATCATATAACTTTAATACGAGAATAAGGCAGAGTAATTTTATTTGCTAAATAAATAAATAATAATATATATATTTTTTTCTATGAATGAAGTAAAACAATACCATTACAATGAGGTCCCATTAAATATATGAAAGGGCATAGCTTGATACTTTTAAAAAAGTTACGATTTTTGTTTTTAATAAATATTAATTTTATTGTTTTATTTATTTTATTTTATGATTAATTAAGCTAGTATTTATTATTATTTTATATAACATAAATAAATAAAAAATTATATGAAAAAAGCATGATAAAGTCCTTATATTTTCTATATAAGTAAGAAGAAGCTTATATTTTCAATATACCTAAATATCCATAGTAACTAAGTAAAATTGACGCTTCTTAAATCAGATCCTATTTATAAAAAAATATTTGATGGATGAGTTTTTTATTTAAAGCTATTTCATAACATGTAATTAGATATAAATGAATGTAAATCAAGTTTAATTTCGAATTTATTATGTGTTATGAGAGAATAGGTTTTTCAAGGTCTGATTATATAGAGTAAAAGCCAATATTGTCAATTTGATTTAACTTGGCTGGATGGAGTAATAATGGTTATTCTTCCACTCAATTTCAATCATTTCCACTCAATTTCAATCATTACCAATAAAGTGTATATTAAATTTTTAAAATACATAATTTTTCAAAAGGAAATTTAAATAATAGATAATATTTTTTTATATTTTATAAAATAAATTAAATTAAATAACAAAGGTTTTATTTTTAATATATAAATATCTTTTTTTAATTATAATTTTAAGAAAGAAAATATAAAAAAACTTTTAATAATAAATTATTTTTTTCATCAAAGTAAATAAACTGGAGGTGCTTTCATAAATGAATATATAAACCGTTTAAGTATTATAAAACTAGCACAACCGCTAATTGTGAAAGCAGAAAGACTTATTGCTAATAAAAAAAATTCTAGAGTTGAAAAAAAACCCAATAAAAATGCCAGGTCCATGCATGAAGAAACTGCGAACTTCTCATGCATGAGAAAACTGCGAACTTCTCAGTCCATCACACAAACAGTGGCTAAATCCCACACAGAAAACAAACCGTCCACATTTCAGCCACGTAACCTCCACTGATAAAGAGATGAAGAATAATGAGAATAATTATGCCTTTCATATTACTTTCAGGTAGGGTTTGAACCGGAACCGGTCACATTTCAGCCACGTAACCTCCACTGATAAAGGGATGAAGAATAATGAGAATAATTATGCCTTTCATATTACTTTCAGGTAGGGTTTGAACCGGAACGGGTGCTCATGAAAACAACTTGAACGGAGAATCCAGATGACGTAGAAAATAAAACGAATGAAACACCCTGACAGAATGAGGTAGATAATGAGAAATGAAATGCCCTGTTAACTGAGGCAGATAATGAAACTCGCGGACAGTTGAAGAATTTCAAAAGTTAATCATTTAAACGTGGTAATCATATGATGTTACAATAATTTTTTAATATGATTAGGTAAATGTTAAAAAGTAAACACTTTAACGGATGCATTTATAAATGCAAAGAAGTTATCAACAATAAATCTGACTCATTGATTTTGGAGGACGACTAAGAATATGCCAGTGTCTTCAATGCATAACCATCCGATTAGAATTTAGGATTAAAAGATCATTAATTGTGCCCATCTCCAATAAGTATACGTCTTTAGGCATAAATATAATAAATTTAACTACAATAAGATATTTATTTGGCGTTGGTTAGTTGTTCTACGAAATGATTTTTTTCCGCTGAATCAGATGATATAAATTTATACTAATCACTGTTTTTTGTTGTTTAGAATCTATTCTGAATGCAAAAATGGATTCAACATGCTGAAAAACTTCCATGACATTGGGATTTTACAAATATAATCACTTAAATCTACAAATCCAATAATTTCTAACCGATTTTGAACAAATATGGGAAAAAAAAAAAAAAACTTCCCATTTATTTGTCTAAAAAGGAAACACAGTTCAGAATGATAACCGGCATAATAATAATAATATTAAAAACGCAGGGGACAGCAGAGGTAGTGGCCCTTTGATTGGCCTGAATATTCAGTGCAGATGCCGTCCTGCGGACACTTAGCACAAGTCTTTACGAGAGCACAACCAGGAGGAAAATAATTAACGGGACAGCACCAGAAGCTCTTTAATCGACGTGAATGTTCACTGCAGGAGCCATTTTTTTTACACTGAGCACAAGTCGTTACGAGAGTACAACTAATGCCATCTTGAGCTGCCACTACACTGAACAGGAAGGAGAGTAGAAGCAGGCACAAAACTGTGAGCAGCCTGCCCATCTTCACCTGTCTTCCGCCCATTCTATCAACAGCGTTTGCGAGAGTTAATGCTGTAACGGGTCTGTGTATTTATTATTTATAGGAGAGTTGGGAGATCCACGAAAATGGCAATATTTCTTTCTTTTCGTTATTCCACTGATTCAGTATCAACAAACCGGAGAACTGTATGCTATTTTTCAGCCCTTTTCCAAATGCAACGCAAAAATCGTTGAAGTCTACTTATGCTTCTTTTCAGAATTCATTAATAACAGGTAATGTTATTCGTTTGTTCCGGTCAATGTGATACTATGAGAATACACTTTTCAAGCAAAGATGCTAAGAGCTATTTTGTTTGCTTACGTTCGTTCTGGGTGAGATTTAATTCTAATCTCTCTAATTATATTGCTTTGGAAATTGAATTAACATTACCAAGCTTAATTTCCAAATTAATTCATGTTTTGGACTCACTTGGATACAAGATAGATTTAATTTAATTATTTATGCAAAATGTTGTGGGGGCTTTCTATGAGTGCGTTTTTAGCCATGAAGGACAAAATATTACTCTAAATCTTTTTTCATGTCATAAGGGAGTTATATGGTAGAGAACACATCAATGACTGCACATATTTCATTTTAAAGTTTACCCTATGCCATTTCATTTTAAAGTTTACCCCTATGCCATCTTCTTGTTTTTCAGTTTTCTTTTTTAAAACTATTTCATCAAGTTATATGTTATATATTCCGAAAATTCATGAAATTTATATTTTCAGTTATCTTTGTTAAAACTATTTCTTCTTGTTTTTCAGTTTTATTTGTTAAAACTATTTCATTTTAATGTTCACCCCTATGCCATCTTCTTGTTTTTGAGTTTTCTTTGTTAAAACTATTTGATAAAGTTATATGTTATATATTCCGAAAATTCATGAAATTTATATTTTCAATTATCTTAAGATCTATGCTGACTGACCTTTATGAGCTTAGTTAGATAGGTCTTACAGTGAGAAGGTAAGGTCCTCCTTCAATCAATCAATTATCTTTGTTAAAACTATTTCATATAGTTATATGTTTTATATTCCAAATTCATGAAATTTAAGTGGACATATTATAGGAGATCAAAAGAAACTTGAAAAGAAACTTGACAAATAACATAATAGACATATATCTTAATAGTTAATTAAATTTGTTTTAATTATGCTTTTATAAGATTAAAAAAAAATTCTTGAAACTCAAGTGACCATATTATAGGAGATCAAAAAAAACTTGAGAAACAATATAATAGTTATATATCTTAATATAATAGTTATATATTTTAATAGTTAATTAAATTCGTATTAAGTATACTTTCATAAAATACAAAAAAGATGAGTATAGAATTATGAAAAGATTTATAAATTCTTTACCAATATTATCATATTTTTGTTTTCAATTACTTGAGTCAACTTATAGGTTGCATTCTTATATAGATTACCTACTTTTGTTTTCAATCACTTCATTCAACTTATATCTTGCATCTTTATATAGATTATTTATATATATTCACGATTGTTACATTATTGATTATCTACTTTTGTTTTCAATCACTTCATTCAACTTATATCTTGCATCTTTATATAGATTATTTATATATATTCACGATTGTTACATTATTGGTTGGGCATTTATTGTAAGAAGGTATTTCACACAATGTGTTTGTTATACATGTTTACAAATGCATTGTCCTCAAAATTATGTCATGTAATATAAACCGTGGTGAATGTTATCTTGAATATTGTACATATAATCTGTTTTGAGTAATAAATATGCTGGCTAGCTAGTGAGTTTGTTTTGAATGGTTGGAAAGTATCAAACAATGTCTCTAAATAACAAGTAAGATGCATTTGCTATTGCATAATTTTGGGATATGTTTATCTTTTTTTAATGGAAATAACCAACAATCATTGCATTCCATGACAAAACATCTTGTTTCGGTATTAGTTAAAACAAACTAAGTAGAAAAATTATGTGTTACTACTCACAAGAGGCACATTTAGTTAGGGGTAGGATAAGTGTGTTATCCAAATGTTTTAGGTATCACTCTTTGAAAATTCAACGACCAGATGAAAGAAAAGTTTTCATTTCTCCTCACTAGGAAAACCCCTAGTTTTTAGGAATCATTGACAAAAACAAGTGGTGTGCCATGGGAGTCATGGGAGAGGGGTGATGAAAAAAATCAACCTTTCATTGTTATCAAGCTATGTTTTCATTTTATACTGAGTGGAAACTCGTGGCCCAATGCCATTAAATCACACATATGGAATTAGTTGATAAAATCATGTTTGGGAAGTTGTGAGGTGTGTTTGGAAATTTATGAGGTGGGCATTTTGTCCACATAGTTATGTGACAATGTTTTCAAAAATTGATCCTTGAATGCAAATTTTCCATTACTTTTTGATGAGCCTTAAATTTTTTCTTTTTACGGCCCATCCTATATCTACGCTTGATGCACATTTTCCCCTAAGAAAAGACCTTCATGGTAAATAATAAGAATTTTTTATGACTAATGTAGAAATTTTCTCCACACTAAACTATTGTAGACATTATGACTTATGTTTATCTAATTATATGTGATTTTATTAATTCCATGATTGAATATGATGTTCTTGATCTTAAAGTGATTTTGATTATGTTGGTATGATTTTCATATGTGAACTAATGTGGTCTACAAAGAAAAATAGGTAAATAATTTAATCCAAAAGACAAACATGATTGTATTTAGTTATGAGCATAATTATTAATCATCTTGATGAATGATTAAGAAATTTAAGGTATTTTGTCCTTCTACCATCTTCAAGGTTTCCAACACTTGAAAGAAACCATGATGACCTCAATGAATTTGATTCTTTCTTGATCAGGAATTCCAATTGACAAAGAGGGAAATCGATCCCTTGGAAGAACACGCATAAAACTTAGAAGTGATGGGACAACTGCCACCAATAAAGGGATTCATTGGAGATTTTAGATAATGGTCATGTAAAATACAAATAGAGACATAGATAATAGGATTGAGTATATAGTACCATATCTCATATATCTTGTGTTGATTGAGCTAATTCAACTTATACCCGAAAGGTCTATTTTTTACCTAAGGTTTTACAATAGTTTATGAATAATGGAGGCACATTGTTTTTTTCATTTCTGAGAATGGAATGTCTA
>JASDQU010435346.1:36981-49392 GCA_032191745.1 Picea mariana
CCCTCTATTCACCAATACTTGGATGAAATTTCTTCACCCAACCTATGATATCTCCTCACTCTAGTGTAAGCAAAAGTCCTTATTTACTCTTACACTCCTCACACTAGCAAAAGTCTTTCTTTGCTATCTTCAACCTTGGTCTCTCACCAAAGTGACTTCCTCTCAAAGTATCTCACAGAAGTCTCGACTGCGTCGACTCCCTCAACACAAGTGTCTTCCTCCTTCACCCTAGCCTTGCTTTCATAATCATGAGTTATAATCTAAATCTAATCGCGAAAATCATCTACGGTTGAGATTACTTCTCACACCCGCTTAATATTTAGATTACATGTTACATGCGATGCATGTTCCTTAAATAAATCAATCAACTAATAAAAACAATTTTACTTTAACTAATTCCTTTTAACTAAAGTAAACTCAAGACTAGAAAATTATCGAAAAATTCCACATGCTAGACAAATGCCAATGCGGAAGTACCTATTCAATGCTACCACTAACATCAACACTCCCTCTTAGCGAGGAAGGTACTTCTCCCACCTTGAGTTGGATATATCTTCACTACTAGATCTTGTTAGGGACCTAACCTACTTGACCCCTCAAGTGGGTAGAATAATATATTTCTATGTAATAAAGGTCAATATTAATAAGGCCTAGAAATAAGGAAGAATAAGTCAATTGTAAGAATACCTAATAGAAACTTCCACTTCTAAAGGATCTTCCTCTAGATTGTTCTTTTGGATAGATAGATTCAGTATAAATAAGAGTAGAGGGTATGAGAATTTTTTTCTTGGAAAATTATTATAATAGAGCTCTGCTCTACTAGAGGTTGCCCCCTCGAAGAGGCAAGTGAACATTGTTTCCTATCAATAAAGGTATAACTTTGGTGTTGTGGTTCCATATAATTTGTTGTTCCACTATTATCTCTGCAATATTTCTATATTTTGTTGCTATCTCGGTATTATTCTTTGCATTATTTCTCTATTCTGCTAATGTAATAGATCTGGTACCTTACAAGTGGTATCAAAGCACTTTCCTCGGAAGAAAATTGTGGGTTAATTTTTTTTCAGGGTAGAGACGTATTCTAGAGTCTTAAAGCTACAGAGATCTGTTGTTACGCGCATAAACCCGTTGTTGGGGAGTAATACACGTAGGAAATACAAGAGGTACTCAAGTGCACATCTATTGGCCACCCTTGTAACCCCTATTGGTACCCCTTCGAGTGGTAGCGCATTAGACAACACCTGTATACGGATCAACCTAGATCTCATGAAGCCCTACATAGATAAATCGATCAGATGCCTCACTACTATAGACTTCTATAGTGCCACCGAGAACAACACTTGGGAAGATACTTTTTAGTACCTGTGTAGTCAAGTAGTACGACTAAGGGAACGGTCTATCCTCCTTAGTTGGTGCCCTGAGATATTGGGTCGAGTACTACTGTTTGACCCCGCACGTATATCAGAGAGCCATAGCACAGGGAAAACCATTGTCTGTAGAAACCCTAAATACCCTAACCCTTGGTACGAAAAAAAAAAATAGAAAAGACAAGATCTATTGCCGCGCAATTGTGCCTTCTTCATTCTGGTTGCGAAATTACTACACATTTCTCCCTGTTAAGCATTTTGGCATTTCATCACTGCAATATTATTTAGGCTGGAGTATAACTCCGTAGGAGTAAAAAAAAAAAAAAGTATAGTGGTCCCGCCGACACACTTATTTGGGACCTATCCCATTGGATTCCCCTTTTCTCCCTGATCCCAGTCATACCTTTCATTTTTAATCCTTTTTTTTTTCAGTGTATTCAAACCCTTCTCAACTTCCCTATTTTTCCACCTATTCCATTATATTTCCCTTCTCGTCTTGATCGTCGTGGTACCTATCACTTATAAGTTCTTTTTTTGTGGTCCCACCCACCCCTTTTTCCTTACCCACACTTCCCCTCTCCAAATGGCCACCACTCACAACCAAGAACAGAAAGCTTCCATCAACCACATGACATCTAAGATTGGCTCTACCAATTTCCTCCTTTCACAATTCGAGGCCCAGGTCGAGCACAATTTTGACACCATGGAAGCCAACTTCACACACCAATTTAACACCCTCCAGTCTATTGTCAACTAGTTGTTGAACCACCCTTCGGGTCCTTCCTCCTCAGACCAACCCGATGTTGTTGATTCCTCTCATTCTTTGCATTTTCAATCCAACTCCTTTCAGCGTGACCCCCGTCTTCCCCGTGTCAAGGTCAATAAATTTGATGGCTCCGAACCTAGGGGTTGGGTCACTCAAATGGAGCCTTATTTTTCTTTGCATGATATTACTGATGAGTTGGAAAAACTTCGCTATGTTTTCCTTTATCTAGATCCTGAACGATGGAAATGGTGGCAATGCCTTAAAAATTCATGTCAGGGGTATATTGCCTGGACCCAGTTTGTTGTAGATCTCTATGACTGCTTTGACACTGATACCCACTATCTTGGTCGTTTGACCAAGTTGAAACAGTCAGGCACAGTGAAAGACTTTATAATAGATTTTAAGAATCTGGCCTTTCGAACCGAGGGTATGTCAGATGCTTTCTTTTGTGAATGATTTATCAGTGGCCTAAATGATGAAATCCAATCCCAAGTTCTCATGGCCCTCCCTCAGACTTGGTTGGAAGCTACTAAATGTTCTAAAGAGGCCCAACAAGTTGTGTTTTCCCAGAACAAAAAACCCTCTTTTGTTCCTCGCCCTCAACCCACTAATCCTAACCCCTCTGTCAGTCCCCTCAAGGTCCAGAAATTAAATAGGGATGAAATGGCTAAATGCCAACTGAAGGGTCTTTTCTATAATTGTGATGAAAAATATTTTATGGGGCACAAGTGTAAAGAACAAAAAAAAATTATGGCCATTTTCGAAGATGTTCCCGACAAAGATGTGACAATTCCACTTGTTGAAGAGCCCTCCTTTCCCAATGTTACCCAGGATCCTGTTGACCCTCCTGAAGTTGAACCACTCATTTCCTTGCATGCCCTCATTGGCTTCATTGGTCCACAAACCGTCAAGCTCATTGGATATATTAAGAATAGGAAGGTCATCATCCTTGTTGACAGCGGTAGCACCCACAATTTTATTCATTGTCACATTGCCTAGGAAACCAATTTTTATATTCGTGTTGTCAATAATTTTAAAATCATGATAGCCAATGGAGGGTCCATGAAATGTGGTGGGCGTTGTGAAAATGTACATCTTCAAATTGGACATTACCACCTGAAATCTCATATGTACTTGGCACATGTGTCCTAACTTTTGTGCCCTCAATAAACTCACCATCAAGGACAAGTTTCTCATTCCTGTCATTGATGATATCTTGGATGAGTTGAATGGTGCTTAGTATTTCACTAAAATTGATCTATGTTCTGGCTACCACTAGACACATATGCAAGATGTTGAAATCCCCAAGACGACCTTTCAAACTCATGAGGGTCACTATGAGTTCTTGGTCATGCCCTTTGGCCTATGTAATGCCCCCTCCACCTTCCAAAGCCTCATGAATCATTTCTTTCTTCCTTTTCTTCACCATTTTGTCTTAGTTTTCTTTGATGATATTCTCATCTATAGTAAAACTTGGCAATCCAATCTTTCCCATGTGTATCAAGTTCTTCATCTACTCTCTCAGCATCAACTTTTCCTCAAACACTCTAAATGTTACTTTGGGGCCTCGGAAGTCGAGTACTTGGGTCATATTGTTGGAAAGGTCGGTGTCCCGGTGGATCCTAAGAATATTGAAGCAGCATGATTGGCCTTTCCCCAAGACTATCAAAATCTTGCATGGTTTCTGGGTTTAACAGGCTATTATCGCAAGTTTGTTCAGAATTATGGAAAGATTGAGGCACCTCTCACTGCTCTTCTTAAAAAGAATTATTTTACTTGGACTCCTGCAGTTGATCGGGCCTTTCAAGCCTTGAAGGAGGCTATGTGCACTATTCCGGTCTTGGCCCTTCCCGATTTCAAAAAGACCTTTGTTTTGGAATGTGATGCCTTCAGGAGAGGAATTGGAGCAGTCCTTATGCAAGAGGGCAGACATTTGGCTTTTACCAACAAACAATTTTCATAATTCCATTTGGGCCAATCAATCTATCAAAAGGAAATGTTGGCTACTCTACATGCAGTGGATCTATGGCGCCCTTATCTCTTGGGGAAATGCTTCCAAATTAAGACAGATCTTCAAAGCCTCAAGTATTTTCTGGAGCAATGACCTTCCTCTCTAGAGAAACAAAAATGAGTAACTAAGATCTTTGGATGTGATTATGAGATCATTTACAAGAAAGGTAAATAACATGTGGTTGCTGACACTCTTTCTCAAAAATATGAAGATGAAGGGTCCTTGTTCTCCCTATCCTTCATTATACTAGATTGGCTCCAAGCTGTTCACCAGGAATGGATACAAGATCCTAAAATTTCGCATCTAATCCAACAATTGAAAGACAATTCTCCAGTTTCCCTCAGGTACTCTTGGCACAATGATGAGCTTCACTACAAAGGTCGCTTGTATTTAAGTAAACAATCCCAACTTAGATCCACAGTGATTTCTGAGCTTCATGCTACTCCCACAACTGGGCACTCAGGGTTTACCAAAACCTATGACAGGGTCAAATATTCTTTTTATGGGGATGGTATGAAAAAGGACGTTCGCACTTTTGTGGCAGAATGTGATGTTTGTCAAGGGAGAAACAATCAAATCCCTTGGCACACTCCAACCGCTTCCGATTCCACCCACTATTTGGAGGGACATCTCTATGGATTTCATTGTGGGATTTACCTAAATCATGCAATAAGTCAGTCATCATATTGGTAGTTGATCATATTTTCAAGTATGCTCATTTATGTGCTCTTCAACATCCATTTACTGCATCCATTATGGCTCAAATTTTCATGGATCATATATTCAAGCTTCATGGCATGCCTCATTCTATTGTTTCTGATCGCAACCCCACTTTCCACGGTAATTTTTGGCAAGAATTGTTCCGGCTACAGGGCACCCAATTGCATATCAGCACCGCCTATCATCCCCAGACTGATGGTCAAACTGAAGTTGTCAACAAGTGTTTGGAGACTTATTTGAGGTGCTTTTCCTCTGAAAGGAAAAATCAATGGGCTCAATGGTTACCATTAGTTGAATGGTGGTACAACACTTCTTAGTATACTGCTACTAGCATGACTCCTTTTGAAGAAGTATATGGACAAAAGCCACCTTCTATTCTCCCCTACATGCTAGGTGTCTCGAAGGTTCAAGCGGTTGGCCAAAAACTTACAGTTCGAGAAGCTATTCTCCCTACCCTCAAAGAGAATTTGGTCATGGCTCAAAATCGCATGAAGCAACAAGCCAATCAAGGTCACTCAAAATGTCAATTTGTTGAAGGAGACCATGTATTTCTTCGATTGCAACCTTATAAACAAACTTCACTCAAGAATGAACATTGTTAGAAACTGGCACCCAAATTTTATGGTCCTTATATAGTTCTCAAGTGTGTGGGATAGGTGGCCTATCAGTTAGATTTTCCTAGTTCTTCTAAGCTCCATCCTATTTTTCATGTCTCCTGCTTAAAGAAGGTGATTGGAACTAAGTGCCAAACTCAAACCAGCCTTCCCGAGTTGGATGAAGAAGGATCCATATTGTTGCAACCACAAACAGTTTTGGGCCAGTGTGAGCATTGTCTTCATCAACGCACCATCAAGGAAGTGTTAGTCTAGTGGAAAGATACAACTCCCGTGGATGCCACCTGGGATCCAACTAACATTCTGCAACAATTTCCTCATCTCAAACCTTGAGGACAAGGATGATTTTAAGGGGGAGGGAATGTTAGGGACCTAACCTACCTAACCCCTCAAGTGGGTAGAATAACATATTTCCATGTAATAAAGGTCAATATTAATAAGGCCTAGAAATAAGGAGGAATACGTCAATTGTAAGAAGACCTAATAGAAGCTTCCGCTTCTAGAAGGATCTTCCTCTAGATTGTTCTTTTGGATAGATAGATTTAGTATAAATAAGAGTAGAGGGTACGAGAAGTTTTGTCTTGGAAAATTATTGTAATAGAGCTCTGCTCTGCTGGAGGTTTCCCCCTCGAAGAGGCAAGTGAACATTGTTTCCTATCAATAAAGGTATAATTTTGGTGTTGTGGTTCCATATAATTTGTTTTTCCACTGTTATCTCTACAGTCTGCAATATTTTTGTATTATGTTGCTATCTCGGTATTATTCTCTGCATTATTTCTCTATTATTCTAATATAATAGATCCGATACCTTACAGATATGTTACCATGATTTCTCTTCAATACACCTGATTAACAACTCCCTCTAACACAAAAGTTATCCCTGCCATCATAATTTGACCTGTCTCTGAAGACTCACTGCCTCTGAACATGCTCCTAGAAGTCTCCTACTCCTAAGCATCCTGCATGGCCATCTCATACCATGATTCCTTGGTAGAATTGGAAGGCTACTACTTCCCATCTGAACCTGAAGACTGAATCCCTCTTAGTTTCTCAACCTTTGGAGCTACTTTATCCTTGTTCTCTACCACTCGGTTGCTTGTCATTTATCACATAGGTTGGCCCTTTAGCCTATAAAACTTGGTATCTCTAACTCCAAAGACAGTTGATTTTTCTAATCTAGATCCTCTGGGATTGATCAACATCTTTCCATCCTAGAATGCTACTTCAAATACCTTCTTCTCAATCATTGAAACTGAGATCAAACTCTTATTGAGTTCTGGCACCCATAACACATTCGTCACTCTCACTGTGCCTCTTGACTCCAACTGGAACGATACTATTCCATATCCCTTCATTGCATGCTTGGTCCCCATACCAAGTTCCACATGCATCTCTTAGTCAGACTCTGTGAATCTCTCGAACACCTCTCGTTCACTTGTCATATGACGTGTGGCTCCACTATCTATCCACCATGCATTAGCTGATATGATTCTCGAGGAAGTCTTAGAAACTAGTAAGAACTTTGTCTATTCAAACTTCTTGCAAAAATAATCCACTTGAGTCTTTGTTGTCACAACTACCTCTAGTTGCATTTCATTCCCACCCTTCTTCCTGTGTGGACATTGACCTGCATAATGTCCAAACTTGTGACATATAAAGAACTTAACTTTTCTCATGTCCTTCTTATTTCCAACTTGAGCGATAGAATCTCCATTGGAAATCTTCCTCAACTTGCCCTTCCTTGCCTAGATGGCAAGAGAAAGGTTCTCATCATGGCTACTCTTCAAACCATCCGCAAACTCTAACCGAGTCTCCTCCTAAATACAATCACTCCATCATCTATCAAACCCTAGCACTACCTCTTGTGCACAAATCCCCTGCACAAAAGGTTCCCAAGACTTGGGAAGACCTCTCAACGCTACATTCACCAACTCAGCATCATGTATTGTCTTTCCAATGGTTGCAAGTTGATATCAGATCTGTGTAATCTTCATAAGATATTTCACAACCATGTCCTCACTGGACATCCTAACAACTTGAATCTGGTGCTTCAAATGTAGCAACATGCATGTATTCTTGTTTTGGTATAGACTCATCAAAGCATCATACATTTCCTTGGAATATTTCTTCTCAACAATATGTGGTATCAAGTGATCCTTTACGGATTCTAGAAACACCCACTTGGCCTTCACTTCCTTCTTCTTTTGAGTTTCCAATTCTCATGGATCAATAGGACTTACAACCACAACCTCAACATACTCTTTGAGTCCATTATCCTCCTATAGAAGAAGAACTCTTTCCTTCCATGCCCGGAAGTTGGTTTCCTCTTCTAACCTATCCTCAATCTTCAAAGTATTCACCATTGTGTCTCAAAGTATGACTCCCTCTCTCCTTCAAAGCCTCGGCTCCAAGATCTGATCTGATAACCCTCTATTGAAACTACCCATGTATTGTCTTATATGACCCTATATGTGATTGACTTCAGTACATCCCACATATCTATGTGAATGTCACCATTGTGACCCATGTATGTATGAAACTGTCACCAGTGTGACCTGTGTACACCTTTGTACACTTGCAAAAACCCTGTTCTACCTCAGTTTTGTAGCTTCCCCAAAATATGTCCTTTGATTTCCACCTCTTGGTTATAGATCTTCTTACAACTGCTAAGACCTATGTTCTTGGTTTCCTTCCTTCAGATTCCTAGCTCTGATACCACGTTGAAATTTCTTGGAATCAACCCTTGGTATTTTCTGATACCATGTTGATATTTTACCACTCTACTCAACACCCGAAAGTTAGCTCAAATTAAAATCACTTTATCTACTAAAAACATAGCTGAGTAATCAACTAAACATGCAATAGAAGAATAAAATATGAAACCAAAATATCACACACAAGACACCGATATGTTTAGGTAAACTACCTCTGGAAAAACCTCAAAGGGAAAACTAGTTCCAATATTCTTTTATTAAGGTCAAATTAGGGCTCCTGTAATAAAGAAAATGGCCCACTAAGAGAAATATAACTACAGAAAAACCTAGACAAGTTTAATCTGTCGTATGACACCTGAACAACATGCTTCTCAAGGTGTATGCAACTGTATTTCAACAAACCCGCATATGTATGTGACTGTCTCCACTGAGACCCACGCAGATGTATAGAAAACTTGTACTATACTACGCTTCGCTCTGGCTTTGATCCTCTGAAACCCACATGCGCCTGCCTTTGCTCTCTCTTCTCTTTGACCTATATGAACTCTACATGAAATTCCTTCTCCACCTATCCAAGTTATTGAATCACAGTCCTGTTTTATTCAACCCTCTCTTCACCAATACTTGGATGAAATCTCTTCACCCAACCTATGAAATCTCCTCACTCTAGTGTAAGAAAAAGTACTTCTTTTCTCCTACACTCCTCACACTAGAAAAAGTCCTTATTTGCTATCTTCAATCTTGGTCTCTCACCAAAGTGACTTCCTCTCAAAGTCTCTCACAAGTGTATCTCACATAAGTCTTGACTATGTTGACTCCCTCAACACAAGTGTCTTCCTCCTTCACCCTAGACTTTCTTATATAATCATGAGTTATAATCTAAATCTAATCTCCAAAGTGATATACATATGAGATTAGTTCTCACACCCACTTAAGATTTAGATTACATGTTTCATGCTATGCATGTTCCTTAAATAACTCAATTAATTAATAATTTTTTTAACTTTAATTAATTCCTTTTAACTAAAGGAAACTCAAGACTAGAATATTCTCGACAACTTCCACATGCTAGACACATGCCAATGCAAAATTATCTCTCTGATCCTACCACTGACATCAACAATAAAATGCCAAGAATTGAAGATCATCCAGTCTTTATGGATTTTGAAGATGTTTTTGGGGAAATCCAAGGACTTCCACCAAAAAGAGACATTAATTTCTCCATTGATTTGGTTCTAGGATATGCCCCAGTGTCTAAAACACCTTACAGAATGCGAACACCAGAGTTGAAGGAGTTGCATATGTAGCTTGAGGAACTATTAAATAAAGGGTATATACGCCCAAGTGTGTCACCTTGGGGTGCCCCGGTTCTTTTTGTGAGGAATAAGGATGGAACCTTAAGGTTGTACATTAATTTCAGACATCTAAATAAGGTTACCATAAAGAACAAATACCCCTTTACAAGGATTGATGATCTATTTGATCAGCTAAAAGGTGAAAGAATATTTTCCAAGATGGACTTGAGATCAGGTTATCATCAAGTGAGGATAAAGAAAGAAGATATCAACAAGATAACATTCAAGACAATATACAGGCATTATGAATTTACAGTTGCGTTATTTGGGATATCAAATACACCAATTGTTTTCATGTTCCCAATGAATGGAGCGTTCAGGGAGTACCTGTACAATTTTGTAATTGTGTCCCTGGATGATATACTGATCTACTCAAAAACATAAGAGGAACATGAGTAGAATTTAAGAATGGTGCTTAAATTTTTGATAGAGCATAAGTTGTATGACAAGTTAAGTAAGTGCATATTCTATCAAAATAAGATTCATTACTTGGGTCATATTATTTCAGCAGATGGCATAGCGGTTGATCCTAAAAATATATAGGCCATTAGAGGATGTCCAACGCCAATAAATGTTACAAAATTCAAATCATTCATGGGTCTTGCAAGGTATTGCCAAATATTCATAAAATTATTTTCAAAGATTGCAAGCCCAATCACTTCGTTGCAAAAGAAGGGAGTGAAATTTGAATGGACTTCATAATGTGAACATAGTTTTCAATAGTTGAAAGAGATTTTGACAAGTGCACCAATCTTGAATATTGCAGACCTAGATGAATATTTTGTTGTGTGCATTGATGCATGTAGGGAAGGGCTCGATGGAGTCCTCACACAAAAGGATCATGTGGTGTGCTATGAGTCAAGAAAATTAAAATAGCATGAGAGGAATTATGATACCCATGATCTAGAATTAGCAGTAATTTTCCATGCTCTAAAAGTGTGGAGACATTACCTCATGGGGAGAAAATTTGAGCTAAGAACACACCATTGTGGTTTGAAACATCTGTTTGGACAACCAACACTAAATGTCAGGTAGATTAGATGGCTTGAATTCCTTAGTGAGTATGAATTTGAAATTAAGCACATCAAAGGCAAGGAGAACCAAGTGGTTGATGCACTCAATAGAAGAGAAGATGATATGCATGCTACAACCATCAACATGTACATAACTGATTTGAAAGATATAATTTTAGAGGTTGCAAATTCAGATCAACACTATTTTCAAATAAAAGAAACATTACAACAAGGAAACTTGTAGCAGAGGCAAAGTATATGTGTCAAATTCCAAGGAGTTGAAAAATATAGTGCTGAGAGAAATGCACAATGTGTCATATGTTGGGAACCAAGGATATCATAATTCAATTGCAAATGTAAGAAGCCAACACTTTTGGCCCGAAATTAAGAAAGTAGTGGTTCAATACATAGCCAAATGCCTAGAATTCCAGAGGGTAAATACTGAGCATAAACATCCAACTAGGGTGTTACAATCATTTCCCATTCCATAATGGAAGTGGGAAGTAGTTATAGTTGATTTTATTAAAAACATTCCCAGGAAAATGAAGCAACATGATTCCATCATGGTGGTGGTGGACCAATTAACTAAGGCTGCCCATTTTATTCCAGTGAAGAAAACTCACAAGGAAGCCAATATTGCAGAGATATAGATGAAATAAGTTGGCATGCTACATGGAGTGCCCAAGGAAATAATTTCAAACAAAGATCCCAAGTTTACATCCAATTTTTGGAAAGGTTTGTTCAAAGGCTTTGGGACAAATCTAAATCTCAGTATAGTGTATCACCCAGAGTTAGATGGGAAAATAGAGAGGACCAGCATAATAATCGAGGACATGCTCAGAATGTATGTGATGGACCAGCCATCCAAGTGGGAGGAATATATTCATTTAGTTGAATATTCTCTAACAACAATGGGTACTAGAAATAATTAAAAATGAGCATGTTCCAAGCCTTGCATGGTAGGAAGTGTAACACACTAGTGAGATGGGATAACCCAATAAATAGAGTTGTTACTAGGCCAAATTTACTGAAAAAAAGGAAGAGCATATGATAAAGTTTAAAATGTGTCTAGGACATGCAAAAGATTTATGCAGACAATAACATGACTTTCATAGATTTCAAAGTGGGAGAACATGTGTTATTGAAAGTGAAGCCAAACAAAAGCTCGCTAAGATTAGGAAGTTTCCCAAAATTGGCAGCAAGATATTGTGGTCCTTTTGAATTCCTAGAAAAGTGCATACATGCTATCATTGTCTGGATCCATGAGAGTGCATAATGTATTTCATGTGTCCTTATTAAAGAAATATGTTCCTGAACCTAATCACATAATTGATTGGAATGTGATCCAGGTGAAACACAAAGGAGAATTTCAAATGGAACCAGTGCACATCCTGAACCGAAAGGTTAAAGCGTTAAGAAACAAATTTATCGGCCTGTTAAAGGTCCAATGGACCTGCTATGGTCCTGAAGACGCTACATGAGAGCACGAGGAAACCATGCGGGAGGAGTACCCACAATTGTTTGTCAATTTTAAAGAAAACATAATATAAGAATGAAAGACTCCATTTTGGGTAACTAGAGTTCTGGAACCACATCTCATAGTTTTCCTAGTCAACCTGCACTGGGATCCCTGGAAAATAATGGTACAACTCGATGGATTGAGAATAGTGAAGGGGGTACATTCCTTAGGTTGGGAAGGTTGAGAGGAATAGGAGATTATAATGGTTGGAACTACTGTTGGAGTTGTGAAATTGTAGAATTTTATTTTTATAAGTATTGTGATGTAAATTTTGTACATGTATATCGGCATGGTATCATGCACCGAGGACAATGCACAATTGTAGGGGAGGG
>JASDQU010435347.1:6629-26417 GCA_032191745.1 Picea mariana
GTATTGTGGTGTATTGGTGTAACTCTTATACTATTGTTCATTGCTCATTGAATATAATTGAATGGTTTAAGTATAAGTTGAAAAAGGTTTTTAAATTGTACTTGATACTGATTCACCCCCCTCTTAGTATCAACAATATTAATTGATAAATCATAAAAATCAACAAGAAAAAACAAGTCAAGGAGAGGGGATCCAAAGTCAAGGAAACTGACTTTCTTTAGGAAGAAACAAAGAACAAAACCAAAAACCCACAGAACAAGTAAGGGGGGCGTAACTCAAGCAAGGGTGGTTTCAATACAAAGTCAACAATTAAGTTCGTCTTTAATCGCAGAATGTCCACACAATTCTCATGATATTTACTTATAATCTTTTATTATCCCAACATACGAGGAAGATCAATTATGTGATCATTCCCTTCTTAACTACTCCTAGGTCTCATGGACCATCCCGTGAGAGAAGAGGATCACACATTATCTCGACTTGGTACTTAACCAAGAAACAAAATAAACCAAAAACCAAAAACCCACACAACAATTAAATATATGAGTGGTTTCTAGATTTTTCATGGACGAATACATAGGAAACTGAAAGTAAGAGAATAATTTTGAAGTCATTCAAGTAATTAATAAATGATATTGCACATATTCAGGCCTATCCCTGTACATGGACAGGGCTGAATTCGACCCTGTAAACCTCCTGAAACACAAACTATAAATAACTAAAAAATTATTTAACTGGAAAAGGGATATATTTACCTGAACCAATGACAATGAAATTGAGCCTGCCCCTATACATGGATAGGGTTGAATTCGACCTTGTCCATCTATAGGGACATGCCTGAATTCAACCCTATCCCCATGTCCATGTGCAGGGACATGCCCGAACTTGAGCCTGTCCCTGTACATGGACAGGGTCGAATTCGGCGCTGTCAACCTCCTAAAACACAAACTGTAAAACTACTATAAAATTATACATCAACAAAAACAAAACAAGTGCAAGTGTTGCATGGTAGTAGTCCCTATCAATAAAATTTAAAGCTATGCAAGAATTATGTAAGATACAAATATTTGATACTGCATACCCTTGTTGTATAGGTTCATTGTTATTGATAAAACCAAAACCATTTTGAAGCAAAGTTGAAATTCAGGAAAAAATTAAAAAATAAATATATATTATTGTGAAAAAATAAATTAGGGTTGAATATTAAAATCGGGCTTGTCCCTATACATGAACAGGGTCGAATTCAGGCTTGTCCCTATATAGGGACATGGTTGCATTCGATGTTGTCCTTGTACAAGGATAGGCCCAAAATTGGCCCTGGCCATGTACAAGGACAAGCCTGAATTCGGCCCTGTCCATGTACAGGGACAAGCCAAAATTCTACCCTGTCCATGTACAGGGACAAGCCAAAATTCTACCCTGTCCATGTACAATATTAAATTGGGGTTGAATATTAAAATTGGGCATGTCCCTCTACATGGACATGGCCAAATTCGGGCCTATCCTTGACAAGGGACCTTTGGTATTTTCCAGATGGGCATTGAAGATTTAAAGAAGTGGATGAAATAAATGTTGTCATTTGGTTGCCTAAAATGATGATGACCATGTATCACTAGATTGGGATTTGTGGCAGTGCATCACACAATGAAAGAGATACCACATCATCATAGTTTCCACATGGATCACTCCAAGATGTCTCCCTTTCCCAATTGGATGCATTCACTCACATGCATGCTTGATTACTCCCTCTTGGACCACGTGTGGGAGGTTTATTGAGAAAATTGAGTTTGTTTAGGAGATGGTTACACATGGCAACAGGTTGTTATGGAATTGACTACACTATTTTATTGAGGAGTTCCCAACTTTAAGGAGCCACATGTGCCACCTTACTTTGGATGTTCACCTTGGACATCCCAAACATGTGGCATGGTGTCACCTTTATTTGGAGGTCGTTTCACTTAGACCTCACTTTATGGAGATATCTTGAGGGGTGCCCTTGATTGTTGGGCATGTTTTTTTATTGTTCATCACTCATGTAAGGGGACACTGGTACTATTGAGAAGGGAACACCTACTTTCATGCCCTTTGGACCACATGTGTGACTTATGGTTACACCTTTTACCATTTTGATAAGGGTACTCTTGTATTTGAGGATTTTGAGGGTGGTGTTATGCCCACACATTATATTTTCTCATGGATTTTATTTGAGCTCATGGTTTGGGCTAGCACAATGTATTGAGAAGGCTCTTGTCTATATAAGGAGAGAGCCTCCTCATTTTCATTTTTTGGAGAATATTGAGATATTTTCCTACAAAGTTCTCGTGATTCTTCTTTTTTTCTAAGTGTTGTTCTAGGATATTTTTCAAGGGCTTGTTATCAATTTTCCAGGTGTGTTGGAGGAAGGAATTACTACAAGGTCAAAGAATGACACCTTGCTTCCCTGGAGAGGGAAATCAAGGTATAGTTATCTTGTTTTATTCCTTGTGATCATTATTGTTTGTCACACTTGTATTGGGGTAGGGAATCCTAGGGATCTTCCCTCTTGCCTTGTCCAAACCATAAGTTCACCTCAATAGTACTTGGATAGGATTCCTAGAGGACCATCCCCCCACCCATGCTTCAAGAGCCTACTTAGCCTAGTCAATGCTTGAGAGACAATCCTTCTTGGTGCCTCAACATTAACTCATATTTAACTAAGAATTCACCTATAATTGACTTAGGGACCCCATAGCCATTTTTAGGCACTGATGTATTGACCTCTTCAACAAAAAAACCTTAAAAACTTTTATTTCCACCTTTTTTTTTTGCAATCTAGGGTTTAAAGTGCTTGATCATTTGAACCAGATTGTTATATCTAAGTCGATTTTAATCATTAGATATTATTTATCTTGGATATATCTCATGCTAAGTAATTGTTTCATGGCATATCTTTGAAGTTGACATAAGCTAGGATTATAGATCTTGTTTTAACTTGCTTAATTTTGGATCTAACCCTTCTTAACAAAGTAACTCTAAAGGTGCTTAAATTATATCTTTCCTCTTGAGTTATTTTTGTTCATGCTTGGAAATAAATGGTTCTATGTTAGTCTTGATATTTTCTCCATTGCAAGGGTTTAATTTCCAACTTTGATCTCATTTCATGGTTATATATACTTAGAGAGATCAAATCAATGACACAAGCAGTGCAATGACCAAAACATTAAGTGAAACAATTTGAATTTTTGGCATTTAACTTCATCTTTGAAGCTTGACATCTTTGTCTGAAGGATTATAGTTGAGATATTTTACTTCTTTATGGTACATCTGACACACCCTTTGTGGCATTTCTAATGGCGTGATAACACCCTTAACATTCACATGAGTACATGAATGCTTGAGACGTTTTGATATTTTAAGTTGTTTATGACAAAGGTTCACAAACCTGCATAATGGTTAAAATTTTATCTTGATTCACCATCATTTTGCAATGGCTAAGAACATTTGACATCATAATCATCCCCTTGAGTAAATCTATGCATTGGTAGGGGAAACGACTTTGTTCCTAGTGTAAACATCTCACTTTTTTCAGGGTTGTTTAAAGATTTACTTTCTTGTTTCCTACAGATGTGTTCTCTCTTTCTAAATATGAAATGATAAAAAACCATAACACACATAATAAGTTATTCATATAATCTTGATACTCTTACTACTGATGCATTTATTACACAGTTTACATGGTGCATAAGATACTTAAATACTGCTATTAACACTTGACATTTCACTGCTTTGATCTCTGGACTTCATGGAGCCAATGTATCTTAACAAACATGGATTAATGTGCCTTGGATTATGACAAGATTGCTCATTGTCTGCTCATATTGGATCATTGTATCATGGTTATCATTGCCCTGAACAATTTGATGCTCTAAACTAGTGATAATTCATGATCATTTGATGGTTCTAGGGACACTATAAGAAGTGTGATCTACTGAATAATTTTGTTGTCTTCACTATCATCATAGCAGCAGTTTCACACTTTATATTGGGCCTCTAGTTGTTATGGTAATAATCTTCTCTAAACACACAATGGTAAAGATGCCTTAAATGTTGACATCTTTATTGCAAGTAAGCTACTTAACATGCCTTAAACCTTGAATTTAAAAATGAGTTTTGACTACTTAAGATGCAAATTGAAATTCCTTGGCCAAATCTCTATGCAAAAAAAATATATTTCTAAAGTAATTGAATGCTGAAAATGCACAAAATTACAAACAAAAATCTAAATTGTAATTTCCAACATGCACTAAATTTAATTTAATCTAGTGTATGAACAAAATTGAGGGTCCTAGATCACTATGCAAAGCTTCCCTGTCCCTGTATATGGACAGGGCCGAATTCATCCCTGTCCATGTATAGGAATAGGCCCAAACTCAACCTTTTCCATGTATAGGGACATGCCCGAATTCAAGCCTGTCCCTGTACATGGACATGCCTGAATTTAGCCCTGTCCCTGTACATGGATAGGGCCGTATTTGGCCCTGTCAACCTCCTAAAACTAAAAATGTAAGACTACCTAAAAATTAATTAAATGGACAGGGATATATTTACCTGGACCAATGACAACGAACAACAACAATGACCTCCAACACCAATTGCCAACAACAACCACCAACAACAATCACTTGCAACTACGACCTCCAACACCAACCACCAACGACAACGTTCGCCAAAAACAACCTATCAACCACCATTGAACCAAAAATCTACATCTACAGTTCGGGGAAAATATCAATGGAGTGATGCGTGGGTAATATATAACCGAATTTTTGGTCGAAATTGTTTTTCAGATGAAACATCTTTTTGGTCGAAAAATTCTTTTGGCCGAAAAAACTTTCGATTGAAAAGTTTTACCGAAAAAAAAATCCGTCTGGATAATATGGTACACAAAAGTCGAGGCCATCGTCACGGTACTGTTTGATTTGATGTCCAAAGGTTTGACCAAAAAAATTTTGATCGAAAAGATGTGTCTTCGGTCGAAATAATTATTGGTTAGGCCAAAACAATGTCAGTAGAAGTTTTGGAAACTTGATTCTCACAAAACTGTTACCCAACTTCATGATTTAACTCATGAAAGTGTTTCCATCAATTCCAAAGGGGGAGATTGTTGATTAATTGTGTTTGTTGTCATTGATGTCAACCCTTGAAGCAAGTCCGATAGCAAATTCTGGTAGCCCCATAAGTGTGGATAAGGGACCCATGTTTCTCTGAGAAATAATGTAATGAAGATTAGTGAATTTGTAGGAGAAACTATGATAGATGGATAATACATGTCTTGTCATTTCCGATGATATGTGGTACATCACGTAGTTACTCATGGTTGAGGAGATATGGCTTAGTGAAGTTGGAGAACCCTCACGAGTTTTATAGAAGCCCCTATAAGGTCAAATAAGTCAATTATTCTAGAAGCCCTTAGAATAAGTCTACTAGTCAAAGTGGTTGCAACTAGAAGTTAATCATGGGAAAAGTTGTTGCAATAAGAAAATAATTAAAAATAAATTAGTTGCAACAAGTAGTGAGTTTACTATTTGTTGGCTCTTGACCAAGTTTTGGGAAAGACTTGGTCATGTTTGACCATTTTTGGGACTTCGACAGCCTGTCGAATATGGAGCGCCAGAAGAAGCAGAGATTGCGGAATCTCGGCCCACTTTTGGGTCCCTTTTGGGTTTTTGGGAATATGTAATGGGAAAGGGATGTCGGCCCATGGGTTTACCCATGATTAGGCCCACTTTTGTAATGTATAAATAGATATCTAGGAATCTATCGGAAGATATAGAGATCTATGTGACGTAAGATAAGTGCTAATAGATTTTGTAAGCTCTCTTTGCATGACTGTAAGAATCTTGCAGAGCTAAGTGCAATTCGTTGTAAGGAGTTGTGGAAGGGATTGTGCTGTAGCGCAAGGAAGAAGGATCTAGTGAGCTGTGCAGATCTTTTTTCCTATGCGAAGAAGGTTTTTGGTGGCTGTGTGCTGTAACCAATTGAAGACGCTAATAAAGAAGAAGAGTTGGTGGATGTAGCCCCAGGGTGGGGTTGAACCACGTAAATCTGTGTGTTATGCGTTATGCTTCGACTTGATTTGTTTATCCCTTCTTTTGCTAAGTGATTTGATATATTTAAATAGATCTACTTATACTTTGTGCTTCTTAGAGGTGTGTGAATGTTAGATCTGACATGTATGAAGATGCTTAGTGTTGATCTACCGTATCTAATTTGTTTTACTGTTGCTAAGTGCTGAAATACCTTATATCTAAGTGAATGCTGCGATGCTCTATGCTATCTGCGAAGTATAATAAGGGTTGAATATTGATGAATGATCTATGCTAAGTACTCTGTAAGTGATATAATCACAGATCTGTGTCTCAGCTAAGGTTGCAGACACTTGAGTTCTGCAACCACCCCTGCCTCTAGCTCGAGTGAGACTTCATCTGCTTTGCAGGTGTTGCCGAAAGGTAAGGTAGTTAGGGCTTTGTTGGTGCACTCTTGAGCGTTGAACCCTGGGTCTACCCCTGTGCCAACAAATGGTTCCGTTGCCGGGACCTGAAACTATGATTGCTGGGAACTAAAAAAGAGGAATCTCTGTACAAAGATTCATCCTGAAACTGTGGAATCTCTGTGCATAGAGATATGCCCTAGTGTGTAGTATTCTACTTGATCTATAAATATTTGTGCTAAATAAAGAAAGTTATATCTGAGAGAAAGAATCCTGATATGAAGAAAGAAGGCCAGATCTGAAAGAAAGAAGGTCTGATTTGTAGAAAAGAAGCAGGATCTGAAAGCTTTGTGCTCCAAAAAAGGTAAAAGTGAGAAGTTCTGATTGAAAAAGGTAAGATCTGTAAGTTCTGTGCTCTGTAAAAGTAAGATAAGTAGAAATTTTTGTTTCTAGAGTATGGATCTAGGTATAATTGATAGGTTTTGTCCTAGTTTGAAAGCTATGGTGTTAATAGAAGGTTTGATATGAATAGATTTGATAAGAATAATGAAAGATATGTTATACCTATGCATAGAAATAATGTTTGGACTAACAAATGGATGCATGAACCTAGAAAGAATTTGTTGTAGGTTAAGTCCTATGATCCTAGTGCGCAGTACAAAAGAATTTGGGGATCTTTTCGAAGAAAGAGAGGATTAACCCTCTGTTATAGTTGTAGAAGAGCAGGACATCTTGCTAAGGAATGCCATGACAAAATACCTAGTTGTCTTTGTTGTAAGGCTATGGACCATGAAGTGTTGGATTGCCCTAGAATGATCACTAAGATTGAAGGAATGAATATGAACCAAAAAAACCCTAAGGAAGATCCAGAGAAGGCAGAACCCCAACAAGAATAAGAGAAAGTGTTGATACAAATGAAGGAGACCCTGAATGACCACTGACATGTCAGATCATTAGAGATTTTCAAAGAAAAAGAATGCATTGAAGCAAGAATAGGGGACTTCAACATTGACTATGTTCTTGATGAAGAGACACAAGTGAATATTATGCCAGAAAGAACTTGGGAAGCTATAGGGAAGCATGCTATGATCCCTTCATTAGGAGGAATAGGACTATTCAGAGGAAGCTAGTAATTTTATGTGGGAGGCTTGCTAAGATATCTACGACTGTCAATGGAACTTCGACAAAGGAAGATTTTGAGATTATCAAATGTATTGAAAACAATGCCCCGTTTACCATGTTACTAGGGAAACCTTGGATTGAAAGAGATCAAACCAAACGGAAAGAAGAAGAAGAAGCCTCAGAACAGAAAAAAAAAGAGTTAAAAAATTTCATGACCAGAAGGATCGCTCAATTGATTAAAGAACAAGAAAAGATATCAAAGCTATTTGACCCTAGAGACTCCGATGTCAAAGCTGCAAGATCACTAGAATACCCTTAGAAGACTAAAGTACTTAACCTAGAGCAGAAGATGTGTTAACCCTGAAAGATTCTCAACAACACATAGTAACTATATCTAAAGAAGATAAGAATCATAATGGAAATAAGAATATTGAGACGAAGCTCACTAGAAAGAAGGCTAAGATTGGAAAATTACAGAAGGTTCCAGAGGGAGCCTCGCAGAAGGAAAATTTGCAGAATTTGAGCTTCGCCGAGATATCAGAACAACGAAATAGGTCACTTCACCATGGAAAAGCAATAAATCTGTTGGGGACGATATATCTGTTCGATTGATGCTCCGAACGACTGGAAAAACATTTATGGCTCGCCACTTGAATGATGGACTGTGCCATAATGGATAGAACAAGAGTTAATGAAGCCTCATACCCGTTGAAAGCAATCCGTTGCTGAGTTTCCTATTTTTCTCGTCGTTCCATGCATGAAGAACACTTTTTCCAAATCTAGAATTTGAGCTCACAACCTTGGTTAAGATTGTCCAGTGATCATTACGTCCTTACTTTCCATCTTATTTCCGTGTCTACATTACTTTGTGAACTCGATATTATTAACCTCGAGCAGGTATGTACGAGGAGCTTAGCACACTTGGAGAATCTGTGAAGGAAGTACTCATTGATCTCAGGATCGAGAAAGTCATGTTGGAAAGAAAGATGTCTTTAGGTGTGCAAGCATCATCGATAAGAAGAGTCCAAGATTCTCCATCCACTGCTCGCAGAGCAGGAAATTCTAGAATCACGACAGAGACGAGAACGAAGCATAGAGACGATCTCGAGAATGCTAACCTGATTCCAAGCATCTTACCTGTGTATATACCTCCTCTAAGCGGCATAGTGAACATAGATAGCATGTCTAGATATTTTGACTATGCCTTGGTCATTGTGTACCTCTAGAAAGGGATACGTGCAGTTCGCATAGACCAGGATAAGATAGCAGTGCTGAAGTTTAGTGACTTCAACCTTGGAGACTGTAAAGACTACAGTATGCTCGCCCCGCATAAATATTTGACCAAGAAAAAAGGAAAGAATTCAAATATTATCCCCCAGCCTTGGACCCATAACCTCGCACAGTCTACCCTACTTAATGTTATGAAGATCCCACACTTCAGACGACATCAAGAAGTGAACGCATGTGTTAAGTTGCTATTATCATGTTACCATGGAGGATAGTTATGGATGAACCGATGTATCATAGTGGATTCAACCTTGATTCATCGGATCACCAGGCTGAGCATGCAAGGCCCTGACCCACATGATTTTTACCCTGGAAAGACCACATACCGATATTTAGCACAGAAGATAAAAGAGACTTATGAAAATGTCGAGAAGGGCATGCACGGCTACAAGGTAGCCTCTATTCAGAATGACGTAGTACGTCTTGCCTATCAGCTAATCGCAAGAAAGTTAGTTCACAAGAACCGACCAACCCAAGTCACTAGATTCGTAGTAGACCTCGTAGGAAAGTGCGCGGAGGGCCTACAGATGAATTGGTAAACCAACTGGAGCTTAAATATAGAGAAGCCTAGGACCAAGGATATGAGTTCCATTTCAGTTGGCTCCTGATCTTAATTGCTTTCATTGTATGGGAGATGCCGAAAGGTACGACCTTCCCGTACATCGAGTCATTTGAACCGTTGGCTGCAAAGTTTAGTACCCTATGGTACTCGAACGATATGAATAAACAATGGCAGTCAAATGCCATGTTTCATTCATATTATAATAAATTGAAAGTAGCTATCCAGTCTACACTGCGCATCACTCCGAACACCTCTACAGGTTTCGGCCCCTGATGAAGTTCAACACAGACAGATACTTTCTCTACATCATAGTGTGTGCTGACGAGCACAAGCAACAATTATAGTCCTATTATAGATTATCAGAAGAAGATATGGAGGATATCACAAAGGAATGGTCAGTGGACCTCCTTGTTCCAACTGACCTTGTGGACATATATGATGTAGACAGTCCAGAAACTGCGCAGGATCTATGCGGACCTAGCATGCGACAGAAGATCAATGAAGTGAAAGACTTAAGTAGTGCCTCGGTGAAGACTTATTCCATCATGCCAAAGAAAGAGGGTGATGGTGAAGAGTTAGAAGAATTCAAGCAGAAGTGCCGAGAAGAAGCAAATATTTTGAAGAAGAGGAAGGGTTCACCTTAGAAACCTTCTTTTTGGAAGAAGTCCAAAACTTTTGTGACTAAGAAACAGACCACACTGACCCTAGACGAATTCCATTTCATCATTGTAGCCCTAAACGATGTTGCTTTGGAGATGGTAGAGACACAGGAGGTGAAGCAGGAGCAGATGTATAATCGTATTGAGATTGAACTCCAAGGGGTGCAGCGGGCACTACAGTCTAGCCGCGTAGTCTCCACTGTGCCTCTGACAACAGGAACACTAGAAACAAGGGATGAGCCAGCTCAACTCCACCGGATTGCTGATACAATCGAAGCTCGCCTTCGATGGGCTCAAGAAGAAACAGTGCAAGCCACTCAAGATTTAACATAGGTACATAGAGTTCTTATGGAGCAGCGTAGCACGTCAGAACGAGAAAAGATTGCTCTCCAAGAAAAATGGGATGCAGAGAATGCAAAGCTACAACAAAACAAGGAACAATTGCTCGCAGAGAAACTCGAGATAAAGGAATTGGTCAATTGAGCACTTCGCTCTGTGACCATCGTTGAAGTACAGACAGAAGAACGGGTTCCATAGAAGGTGGCACAACTGGAAGGAGTAATTCAGAAGCTCCAGCAGCACATTGCAGATCTAGAGCTTCCTGCAGTACCTGAGACCCCATAGGAGATCAGAGACTAAAGAGAAATAGCTGCCCATAACACAGTTGACAGACCAAAAGCTCTTTCCTTGGAGTGTGTTGATACGAATTTTTATATTTTCCTATCCTTGAAAACTAAATCTTCATCTTTTCCTAAGTTGTGGAGCCACCCTTAGTCCAAAAGGGGAATCCGAGCTTTCCATTCCTTTTCGAGTTTTCAAGATTCGGTTTTTCCCGAAGTATGATCTTCAACCATCTTATTTTTCTGGTACTGAAATCCCAAAAATATTTAACATATTAAAAAAAAATTAAAGGGGGGAAGAATTGGAGGTCACTTTTTCTATCACTTTCCACAAAGCGCTCTTTAAACCCATAATTACTTAAGTTCCTAAAAATAATTATCTTTCCCTTAATCTTCCACGATTCGGGTTTTCCTTTCTACTAAAGAACTTTTGAACTCTCAACCATCAAACTCTCGATCCTCATTTTTTCGAAAAGTTAAAATGATAATTAATCATTAACTTTGATTGATAAAGATCTAATACATGATTAGTGCCTCACTAATCCCATCACAATTTCGCGATCCAGGGTTTGCTTATGAATTATCCCCTGACAATAGGATCCCTGAAGTTCTGAAACGTGAAATCGCGTTTTCTCTAAACAAGGTTTAAGATTAAGGTTAATTTTCTTCCGAAGCAGGATTAGTGAAAACCAAGCTACCTTTCGCATTTCAGGAATTGAGGAAGGCAGTGAGTTTTTGAAACTCCAGTTTTGAAATCGTCGATATACGACAGTATTAATAACGGATAAGTGAAGATATTTTTGACGCAAAAACATATCTCCAGGCATATCTTTCCATTAAAAAGCATTAAATTTCGTAGTCTGTGCCTGTACACTCATTATAACACAAAATTAAAGGTTAATAATGTCTTGTATTTCAAACTTCATTGTTATCTTTTACATCTACAACAAGTCACATTTATTTGGTTTTATACATATTTCTCTGTAAACAGGTTTTTGATCCAGTCGAGATATCATGGCACCTAAGAAGGCACCCAAGAAAAGAGAGGAAGTTTTAGAAAGCTCAAGTCCAGATGGAGATGTTATATCTGATACAATACCACATGCCATCGTTTCCATAAAATCCAAGAGGTAGATTTTTGAGACTCTGGATTATGAAATACAAAATTTCCCTCATGAAACCGGCAAAAAACTTCGAGATATAGCGGAGTCTGAGCTCCACAAAATAGCTACCCGACCGCGACTTATGACATATAATGACATGATCAATTGGGCCTTAGAATGAACTGACGTGAAGACGAGAAGCATTCTGGACAGCTGAGGGGTCATCATTGGCTCTTTTAGACCGAAACATGTACAAGTAATGTATAAATTATCCCCCAGTCCCAAGTATATTTATAAAAAATATTTCGTGAGTGATTTTCAAAGGATATAATGTCTTGAGTCATACCAAACGTATCCTGACATAATTAAAGACTGGTGGAGAAAGAAAGCAAAATTCAGGGCTGACACCCATGGTGTTTACACCACAACTTCTTTAAACGAGTATATGGTCTATGTGGCAATGATGTTAAGTAGAATTTTCGGAAAGAAAAGTCTTACCCATTTCCCTGCAGAATGGGTACCCCTTTTGCACGAGGCAGCTGAAGGTTACAGTTTTAATTGGGATAAGATTTTATCTAATAACATAGCGAAGGAGGTCATGGAATATCAGATTGCAAGATCCAATGGCCAACCAGTAGCCTTTTATATGTCTGTGTACATCATGGATGCTATATGTTTCTCAACTCCTTTCCCTTTGATGAATTGGAGTTGGAATCCAACTTACCCGAAACCCATTCATGAATATCATTCTAAACTTTGAGAAGAAAACACCAAGGACTCATTCTATGAAATCTGTCATTTCGTGGTAATACCACTACATCAGATGTTGTACGGATGTACACCTCCCCACATTTCAGAGTTGGTCATAGGAACTCTCAAGGCAGTTGCTGACTAGTTTATAGAGGAGAATTTCTCCTACATCAGAGTTTTCGAATGTTCAATCCCTCCACATTCACCCCCAAAATTCCTCCCTGACAGACCGATGTGCAGGGAGGTAGCTCATCAAATAGTAACAGGTGGAATTGGGATATAACTAAAGAAGGCTCAAAAGAAGTCTTGGCCTGTCTTTCCCATTTAGATTGGAAAATTTTCACTTCTCAACTTGGGTCATTCCAAATTTGAAGTGGCAGCACTGGAGGAGGTCAAATTGGTGGACCTTGAACACAAGAAGCATGAACCTTACCAGTTAGTGGAAAAACATATGACCCACTGTAATATGAAGGCTTATGAACATGAGAAGTCCCCTTGTGATGACATGTTCAAAAGGACTAGGACCTATGAGGAAGTCTTAGAGAGGGTACAGATACTGTCATTCGACTTGCAAGCTAGTTTTCAGACCTCCCACAAGCACAGGCGAAGCAGTCTTCCCAAAATGCTGCAAGAAGAAGCAATTACCCTTCCTTAGGAACAAGAAGATACTCCTCCAGGCTTCGGACAAGAGGATGGAGATAAAGTCAATCCTAAATAATTTCCTCAAGAGACCGAGGGATCTTCACAAAATGAAGAGGGCTTACAGACAGAAAATCCAGAGATAGAAGTAGAGAGGAGGCCCAAGACACCTCCTAAGTCCAGTAAGTCAACTCCTCCTTTATCACCTGCTGTTGATGTCATAATACCTAAGGTCATGGGAGAGAAAAGATCTACAGAAATAGGAAGCCCCATAGATTCCTTAACCCCTTTACAGCCTGCCTTTGGGTTCCCATACATGGGAGCCATATATGTTAGTGACCTCACCCCTCTCTCCAGAGATGAGATCCCTCCTTCTAACTATTTTTTCAGCAAAAAGAGGAAGGTTGTCCTAAAACAAGAGATGTATATGAGAGAGGGGGGTATGGTGAAGAAGCATAGAGCCTTGGTAGATGGATAAAACTTGGAAGATGAGGATTTCGCTACAGAGGTAGCAGGCTCCATGGGAGCCATGGAAACAACAAACCTTTTTACCGTGGAGACCATGAGATCAAGGATAAAGAAGAGTAACCACACAATAGCTCAATTGCAACACCAATTAAATAATGCTAAGAAAAACATTAGAGAAGAGGTGAATAAAATCTTGGAGCATGCCAGAGCTGTTGAAAAGAAAGAAATTCTATCACTCAAAACAAGCTTGGGTGAAATGAACCAGAGGGTACAAGCAAGTTAGGTGCAAGTTACTCAACAAAAGGAGCTTGTAAAGCAGCTACAAGCTAAGTTAAATTTGATAGAAGGCCAAGTTGTAGACTTAAAGGCTTTCTAGACCCTCTCGTTGGAAGCACATACAAAGATAGAAGCTGGACAATAGGAATTGATCTCCAAAATAGAGATCATCCAGAATTACTTTCAAGAGGTAAGCAAATCCCTTGATAATATTATTTTATTGGAAAAGGAGGCTAAAGCTACAAGGAATACTTTCCAGAAATAAGTTGCATGTTTGGGAAATAGGGAGATATCGAAAGATCTAAATCTTTTTGTCACAGAACAGATAAGAGGAGACATCATGCTCAAGGCAAGGGAAACAAACATAGTCGAAAACAAGAAGATAGTCAAAGAAATCAAAGACGATTGTGAGGGAATCTTTGATTCTTTGGATAAGCAAGCGTTAGGTATTGAAAGAAATGATTGCTCTGAGCCACTGGGGAAGATAAACATTGTGAAACAATAGTTGAACTGCAAAGAAGGCTTGTAGAGATTTCACAGTTGAAGGAAATCAATGCCATCCTAATAGATAGATGGCTGGTACAGCCCAATTTTAAATTGCAAGTGATCAGGTTTGTCGATAAAGATTTTGAAGACCAGCTTCCAAAGATACAAATAAAGTTTTATCTGTTTGATCTTCCGACACCACCTAGAATTTTTGTTCATTTTTTTGAAGAAGTGTATTGAATATATAGCTTCAAAAGAGGGAGAGACTTTAGCTAAACAATGAAGTATCATTCAAAAGCTTACACTTTTGAGTGATAGATCAACAAAAAGTTAATCATGCAACGATTAAGGTTGTAGTTTTGTAACTATCTTTTCTCCTAAAAAGTAGGAAATCGTTAACCATCAAGTAGCAATGATTTTGTATAGATAGGGGGGGAGTAGTCTGAACCAGGGGGATTTTTCTTTCTCTAGAAAGACATTTTTGATGAAAGTAATTTTGAAGAAGCTCTGAATTAATAAAAATGCAGATTGAAGATTCTAGATTTTGTCATGTCTGAGTTATGTGTTCCTTTGTCTTTTCATATTTATTTCATATGTCTAATTGATGAATGCTCGGCTACAATTTAGTGCAACTTCTACTGTGGAAATTATTATTCTTGTCATTTAAATCATCTACAATCTTTCCTCTGTATCAGTTATCAGCAGATACAAGACCTGTAAATGTTTAAATTTCAATATCATATGCTTCATTAATATTGTCTTGTTTCATAGTCTTCTGTTATAACATGAGATTCCTCTTAAATTGATGCCTCACCTTGTTAATAGCTTTATGTTTTCCCTCATGTCATGCATGTTCCCTTTCCTTTAATTTTAGCTCAGATACAAGAAACAACCTTTAATTTAGTCATCCTATTAATTCGTGTTTTTAAAACTTTCTCTTTGCATTGTAAAATTGAGATAATGAAGCCAAAAAAATGAAAACACTGAATTATATCTTCCTTACCTTTTATCCTTCATGACAGTACCAATTTCAAGGTAGCCTAACATCGAATCCGGTCTTTCAGATCAAACCAACATCGCTCTAAATCCATTTAACACTATCTTACAAACAACAAATAACCAGGTCGAGTTAGAACGTTCATGGGCAGTAATTGAGAGAGATATCAGCATTCAAGAAAACTGAGAATTTTGATAGAGACAGTTGAGGAACCAATTATAGCCCTCATCTTAAATCACCATTTTTTATGTCCTCAACTTCCTCTATCTTTTCAGATGCCTTGAAAATATACTTTAGAGCCTTAAAGTATAAACTTGGGAACAACATAGTGCAAGCAACTGAGTAGCAGTAATGCCCAGACATATGAGAACCTCACTGAGAACCCAGAGTTATATAAATTGGATTCGCAGTTCCAGGAGGTGAGGTATGAAGATGAAAATCTACAGACGCAGTTGAAGGCCCTGTCACCCGTAGAAATAATGAAGAGATCTCATGAGCAGCGCACGACCCAACAATAGATCCATACAATCTAGAGAAAAGTGATGGAAGTGACTCAACGACTTCAACTGGTGCAAGATAAGCCATTTCAACTGTTCACATAGGTTGAAAGCCGAGGAGCAGAGCTAGAACAAGTTGTGAGTGCAGCAGAATAATGCCTAGAGGGACCCATCAATGACGCACTCATCCAGGAGTTTGCCGAGCAAGATGCCAGAGCACAACAACATGTCGAAGCAGCTCAAGCCAAGATCGAGGCATTTGAGGCAGAATTGATCAGACTAGAGTGACTCGGGATGAGTCACAGGTGAGTGTAGGGGGCCTGTTGGCCCTTGAACAAGTTTTGGGAGATACTTGGTCATGTTTGACCATTTTTGGGACTTCAACAACCTATCGAAGATGGAGTGCCAGACGAAGGGGAGATTGCGGAATCTCGACCCACTTTTGGGTCCCTTTTGGGTTTTTGAGAATATGTAATGGGAAAGGGATGTCGACACGTGGGTTTACCCACACTTAGGCCCACTTTTGTAATGTATAAATATCTAGGCATCTATCGAAAGATATAGAGATGTATGTGATGTAAGCTAAGTGCTAATAGATTTTGTAAGTTCTCTGTGCATGATTGTAAGAAGCTTGCAGAGCTAAGTGAAATTCATTGTAAGGAGTTGTGGAAGGCTTTGTGCTGTAGCACGAAGGATCTAGCGAGCTGTGCAAATCTTGTGTCCTATGCGAAGAAGGTTTTTGGTGGCTCTGTGCTGTAACCGATTGAAGACGCTAATAAAGAAGAAGAGTTGGTGGACGTAGCCCCAGGGTGGGTTGAACCACGTAAATCTATGTGTTACGCTTTGTGCTTCGACTTTATGTGTTTATCCCTTCTTTTGCTAAGTTCTTTGATATATTTAAATAGATCTACTTATGCTTTGTGCTTCTTAGAGGTGTGTGAATGTTAGATCTGACATGTATGAATATTCTTAGTGCTAATCTGTCGGATATGATCTATTTTACTATTGCTAAGTGCTAAAATACCTTAGATCTAAGTGAATGCTGCGATGCTCTGTGCTATCTGTGAAGTATAATAAGGGTTTAATATTGACGAATGATCTATGCTAGGGACTCTGTAAGCGATATAATCACAGATCTGTGTCCCAACCAAGGTTGCAAACACTTGAGTCCTGCAACGACCCCTGCCTCTACCTCAGGTGAGACTTCATCTTCTTTGCAGGTGTTGCTGAAAGGGTCGGTAGTTAGAGCTTTGTTGGTGCGCTATTGAGCATTGAACCCTGGGTCTACCCCTGTGCCAACACTATTTATGGTAAAGTGGCTACAAATGGGTAAAGTAGTTGATAATGGGTTAGCCCTAACAGAGGGAAGTTTGGTAAAACAGTTAGAAGATAACCTGACACCTGCCTAGGGAAATGTGTCATGTATTTAGGTGGTTTTTTGGCACATGGTTTTTGCTGATGGTTTTTCTATTTTCGATTAAGGAATTAGGGTTTTGGACTAATCCAGGTCATTGGGTTAGGGTCTTGGATGCTGCTAGCTCCTATATGTATTTTGTATTGTAAACATTGTAACATAATGAATAAATATAGAATATGCTGGTTTTACTGGTTTGGGTTTCCAGGGGAAAAATCTCTATGTAATGTTTGTATTTGCCATTGTATCTTTTCTGTTCTTTTCTGAATATCTGTTTACAGTAGATATTGTACAAGGTTAGGATTTACATCCAGACTGTGGGTAATGAACTAGGGTTTTACTGAAGACATCCATAGGTTGTAGTACTACAAGGGCACAAATATTCGTGGGCCACAATGGGACAAAGCGTGAATACCCACGGGTTTACTGAAGACAGAGCACATATCTATTTCCAAATATGAAAAGGAAGATCCGATCTATCATCAGTGACAATTTGCTGAGATGAGAAGTGGCTACAGGAAGTTCTAACAGTGAGAAGATACAACATAGTATATACAGTAAAAAAAGTATGTTATAAGCTTATATTAAGTATATGTTTGGTGAATTCTTGGGGTATAGCGATGGGAGATTGAGCTTTTGTTCTTAAGGGACTATTGGTTGCATGGTATATTCTGTATCAGATAGATATATAGGGATACATTGCTATTGTATTGAGTGTTTTTTGTTGGGATACTTCATTGGGCATCTTGTTAAGACATATCCTATGTTGTTAGGAGTATGGTTGAGGGTTTATGGTTGAGACATAGTGTTATCAGTACAGGTTGGGTTTCCATAACAGTGAGGATTTAATGTATGGTTAATGTAAGGGTTTCTTATATCACGCAATATCAGTGCGACATATTTATGAACCTAGTACATTGTTGTGTTAAATCTACTTGGATATTAGATGAGTATTCTTTTCTATCAGATCAACCGGTTTGTGAGAAGATATAGAGAGATCAGATAGTGAATAAGATTGAGATAGTGACATAAACATAGTGACAAAGAGAGTGTTAGTGTACTAGAAAATCTTTGTGCTAGTCTGCGAGTTGTAACAAGCAGAGGCACATACATCCGCGAGTAGCAGTAGGGAGAGGAGAGAACATCCGCATGTTGTAGAATAAAAAGGTCACAGATCTAAATGGCAATTTTGAAGAATATTGGTACATGTTGGGATAGGATTTCAATGACAATTATTACAATGACAGTGTTGATCTAATGACAGTGACAGGTTGTCTACATTTGACATTTATACTTCAGGGCGGTTGGACGAGGCAAGGATAGGTGTTTTTTGCCACCTTTCGGTTGTAGCTGGATAACATAGGGGGTTGTAGCCTCCTTTTGGTTGTAGCTAGATAATTGGGGATTTGGAGCTTCCCTTAGGTTGTAGCCTGAGAATCTAGGGGGTTGGATCCTCCTTCGAGTTGCAGCTGGAAAACAAAGGAAGTTGGTGCTTCCAATGAATGTACTTCTTAAAGACATATAAGAAAAAAAAATTATGTTTCCGCGTAAAAATACATGTGTACTATGTATGTGTATGATTTATCATTGTTCATGGTTTATTTATTCTGCACTTGTTGAATGATATTGGTAAACTGATCATATGTTGAATGCACTATTACTAATTCACCCCTACTCTTAGTAATCCAACAACTAAGAGTTATGATGTTAGCATCAACAAGCATGTTACCTTTAAAAAGAGAAGCATAAATTGTCAATTTATATTGTATATAATCACAATAAAACATAGAAAAAAACACCAAGTAAAACTTGCAACTCAAAATAAAAGAGAATTAAAATAATAAGGGTTGATATCGGTTAGATGAATGAATTAAAAAAAGGGAATTGAACAAGAAGATTTTCCTTATTAACCACTAGCATATTAAAAACTTGGTACAAAAGAAGGTTGCAAAGTATCTTACTGATACAATGACATTTCATCAATTTGAAATGAACCCAATAATTGTATAGAGAGTAGAAAGGGCGCTTTACAACCTATAATTATCTTGATATTAAATGAAAAAAAAATTACACCTTAATAAATTTAATCTTTTTTTAATCGTTTGATAAGTTTGAATTTAAAATGATTATTTACAATACAACATTAATTTCTATATATATAAAAACATATAATATACTAATTCAAAAGAAATTATCATCTCTTATAAATAATTAAGAAAAAAAACATTAAAAAATCACAATTCTACATAGATATGAATTACTTATGTACTTTGTTGAGTTTGATAACCAAATGAATAAAATTTAATAATATAGTAAATTGAAACACCACCTTTTATATATATATGTATGGAGAAAAAAGTTTAAACATATTCTGAATAAATGATAGAATGGAGAAAAAATTATATATACATATAGAAAATATAATACGTAGATGTTGGC
>JASDQU010435347.1:26437-38716 GCA_032191745.1 Picea mariana
ATTTTACTTTGCTAAGGTCTTTCTCCCCCTTTTTCTTTGGTTTTCCCTGCTGCTTACCTGGACCTGTGGGCCCTTAAGTCTTGGGGTTCCCCTTCCTCCATTTGGCTAAAAGAGCCACATTCTCCTCCTCCTCCTTAACACTAGATGAGCTTCCCTACAGATAGCCTCTCAAGGTCTCCTCCTGAATGAAATCATCTCAAGCAATTTCCCAGGAAGGCAAGTTCTCACGCCCCACAATCGCCTAAACAAACATAGCCCATGGTTTTGACACACCATTCAAGGATGTCCAAACAAGCTCGGCTTCTCCCACTACCTCCCCTACTACTGACAACTGGTCCCTTACTTGTGTGATTTGAGTAAGGTATGAAGTAACTCCTTCATTCTTGATCAGCTAGATACTTTTCATCTTTTCCCTCAACACCATCTTCCTGTTATCATCTGTGCTTTGATACATGCGAGTCAAATCCTCCCACATCTAATACGCATGCCCTTTATTGCTGACATGTGGAACTACATGGTCTTTTATGGCATCAAGAATAATCATTTTCTCCTTAACACCCTTTTTATTGAAGGATGTTAATGTTGTTGCATTTGTGGGTACTGCAACAGGCTTCATGGCAGTACTTTCAACAATGTCCCATAGTTCACTTTCTTGGAAAAGTAAAATGATTCTTTCCTTCCATGGACAAAAATTTTCTGCCCCTTCTAGCCTATCCTCCCACCTCAAACCTATATCCATATTGTTGAAGAAAACAATCTCAACCCACCACTCAACAAATATGCCCACAAAATTTTACTTGCTGATATAAAAATTTTGAGTGTTAATAACTCATTTCCCAGTTATTTTAAGGTTGTTCCAGTCACCATAGCTCTGATACCATGAATAAATTTGATGTCCCCAATCAAGTTTCAATCACTCATTATCACTCCCATAGTTTAATGCCCAAGCCATGAATAGAAAATTCATCATATAACATTTATTTAAATTCTAGAAATGAAATTGTTGAATTTGAAACACAAGAGACAACTTCTTTGACTAGAAATTAAATGCAGAAATAACCCAGCAATAACTGAACACAGTACACAGAAAAGTTTGGTCCAAAAATGACCCAGGAAAAACCCCTAGGGTGGGGGAAACTTGTTCTTTTGAGAAGGCAGCTTCTTTTATTAAATTTCAAGCATCTGGAAATTACATTTGCAGCAGAAAATTAAATACACAGTAGAGACAACTTATCTCTCTTTTCCTAGGACAAACTTCCTTGGAAAACGTTCCAACAACCTCCTTGAATTTCAAGCCCAACAAACTCAGAAATTATGTAAGTTGTACGGATTCAATTAATGTTGTACAACTGCCTCAATTTCCATGCAAAACTTACCTCGATTTATGTGTAGAAATTCATACTGTACGAATTGGTTATTGTTGTCATTTATTGCTGGTAATTGCCTCAATTTTCGTTCCCAATCTAGAAATTTTCGTTCCCTCAATTTCTAGATTGACCAGAAATTTAAAAACACGCTGCAAGAAAACCTGCCAGAAAAATAACTCCAGAGAAAAAATTGCTCCTGAGTTAGCAAACTCCAATTCTCATAATGATGCATTGGTGTGGTAAATTACAATCCATCCTCCCTTGTCGTTTTCTACTCATAGTTTGCCATCTGTATACTGATGATGCATACATTGCAGTTAGACTTATTCAAAACGTATCCCAATTTCTGATTTCGAGGAGAGAGCCAAATTGTTGTCCGCAGGTGTCAATTGAATCACTGTCGCTGCAAATTAAATTGTTGCAAACTTGCGAGACACAGTTACTTAGAAATCTCCGCCATGTGGCATTGAAGCAGAAAATGCGTGGAAATGGCGTTCATAAATCGTGAATGTGGGCCAATAACACCGACACGGACAACTCCATTCACGGTTCAGAAAATTTCACGTAAACGTAAATTTGTGTATAAAGAATGAAGAAAAGCGAATTCCAGAAAGACCAGTGTATAAGGTAGTCACTCGGTAAATAACCCCCTGCCTCTCCGCCGCCTTAAGAACCCCCTAACGCACTGGCTGTACAAAGCAGAACTAGGTCATCAGCCAACATCTACGTATTATATTTTCTATATGTATATATAATTTTTTCTCCATTCTATTATTTATTCAGAATATGTTTAAACTTTTTTCTCCATACATATATAAAAGGTGGTGTTTCAATTTACTATATTATTAAATTTTATTCATTTGGTTATCAAACTCAACAAAGTACATAAGTAATTCATATCTATGTAGAATTGTGATTTTTTAATGTCTTTTTTCTTAATTATTTATAAGAGATAAGAGATGATAATTTCTTTTGAATTAGTATATTATATGTTTTTATATATATAGAAATTAATGTTGTATTGTAAATAATTATTTTAAATTTAAACTTATCAAATGATAAAAAAGAGATTACATTTATTAAAGTGTAATTTTTTTATCATTTAATATCAAGACAATTATAGATTGTAAAGCATCATTTCTACTCTCTATACAATTATTACTCTTTATATAATTATTGGGTTCATTTCAAATTGATGAAATGTCATTGTATCAGTAAGATACTTTGCAACCTTCTTTTGTACCAAGTTTTTAATATGCTAGTGGTTAATAAGGAAAATCTTCTTGTTAAATTCTCTTTTTTTAATTCATTCATCTAACCAATATCAACCCTTATTTTGAGTTGCAAGTTTTACTTATTTTTTTCTATATCTTATTTTGATTATATACAATATAAATTGACAATTTATGTTTCTCTTTTTAAAGGTAACAAGCTTGTTAATGCTAACATTATAACTCTTAGTTGTTGGATTACTAAGAGCACGGGTGAATTAGTAATAGTGCATTTAACATATGATCAGTTTACCAATATCATTCAACAAGTGTAGAATAAATAAACCATGAACAATGATAAATCATACACATACATAGTATACATGTATTTTTACGTGGAAACCCAATGCAGGAGAAAACCCCATAATGTTTTTTTCTTATATGTCTTTAAGAAGTGCATTCATTGGAAGCACCAACTTCGTTTGTTTTTCAGCTGCAACTGGAAGGAGGATCCAACCCCCTAGATTCTCAGGCTACAACTTAAGGAAAGTTCCAAATCCCCAATTCTCTAGCTACAACCAAAAGGAGGCTACAACCCCCTATGTTATCCAGCTACAACCAGAAGGTGGCAAAAACCACCTATCCTTGCCTCGTCCAACCGCCCTGAAGTATAAATGTCAAATGTAGACAACCTATCACTGTCACTAGATCAACACTGTCATTGTAATAATTGTCATTGAAACCCTATCCCAACCTGTACCAATATTCTTCAAAATTGCCATTTAGATCTGTGACCTATCTATTCTACAACATGCGGATGTTCTCTCCTCTCCCTACTGCTACTCGTGGATGTATGTGCCTCTGCTTGTTGCAACTCGCAAACTAGCACAAAGATTTTCTAGTACACTAACACTCTCTTTGTCACTATGTTTATGTCACTGTCTCAATCTTAGTCACTGTCTAATCTCTCTATATCTTCTCACAAACTGGTGGATCTGATAGAAAAGAATACTCATCTAATATCCAAGTAGATTTAACACAACAATGTACTAGGTTCATAAATATGTCGCACTGATATTGTGTGATATAAGAAACCCTTACATTAACCATACATTAAATCCTCACTGTTATGGAAACCCAATCTGTACCGATAATGCTATGTCTCAACCATAAACCCTCAACCATACTCCTAACAACATAGGATATGTCTTAACAAGATGCCCAATGAAGTATCCCAACAAAAAACAATCAATACAATAGCAATGTATCCCTATATATCTGTCTGATACAGAATATACCATGCAACCAATAGTCCCTTAAGAACAAAAGCTCAATCTCCCATGGCTATACCCCAAGAATTCACCAAACATATACTTAATATGAGCTTATAACATACCTTTTTTACTGTAGATAGCTATGTTGTATCTTCTTACTGTTAGAACTTCCTGTAGCCACTTTTCATCTCAGCAAATTGTCACTGATGATAGATCTGATCTTCCTTTTCATCTTTGGAAACAGATCCGCGCTCTGTCTTCAATAAACCCACGGGTATTCATGCTTTGTCCCATTGTGGCCCACAGATATTCGCGCCCTTCTAGTACTACAACCTTTGGATGTCTTCAGTAAAACCCTAGTTCATTACCCACAGTCTAGATGTAAATCCTAACCTTGAACAATATCTACTGCAAACAGATATTCAGAAAAGAACGGAAAAGATACAATGGAAAATACAAACATTACATAGAGATTTTTCCCCTGGAAACCCAAACCGAGAAAACCATCATATTCTATATTTATTCATTATGTTACAATGTTTACAATACAAAATACATATAGGAGCCAGCAGCATCCAAAACCCTAACCCAATGACCTGGATTAGTCCAAAACCCTAATTCCTTAACCGGAAATAGAAAAACCATCGGCAAAAACCATGTGTCGAAAAACCACCTAAATACATGACACATTTCCCGAGGTAGGTGTCACGTTATCTTCTAACTATTTTACCCAACTTCCCTCTTTTAGGGCTAACCCACTTTCAACTACTTAACCCATTTGCAGCCACTTTACCATAAATAGTGTTGGCACAGGGGCAGACACAGGGTTCAACGCTCAAGAGCGCACCAACAAAGCTCTAACTACCGGCCCTTTCGGCAACACCTGCAAAGAATATGAAGTCTCACCCGAGGTAGAGGCAGGGGTGGTTGCAGGAGTCAAGTGTCTGCAACCTTCGCTGAGACACAGATTTGTGATTATATCGCTTACAAAGTACTTATCATAGATCATTCGCCAATATTAAACCCTTATTATACTTCGCAGATAGCACAGAGCATCGCAACATTCACTTAGATCTAAGGTATTTCAGCACTGAGCAACAGTAAAACAGATCAGATCCGGTAGATTAGCACTAAGAATCTTCATACATGTCAAATCTAACATTCACACACCTCTAAGAAGCACAAAGCATAAGTATATATATTTAAATATATCAAAGAACTTAGCAAAGAAGGGATAAACACATCAAGTCGAAGCACAAAGCGTAACACACAAATTTACGTGGTTCAACCCCACCCTGGAGCTACGTCCACCAACTCTTCTTCTTTATTATTGTCTTCAATCGGTTACAGCACAAAGCCACCAAAAACCTTCTTCGCATAGGACAGAAGATCTGCTTAGCTCGCTAGATCCTTCTTCCTTGCGCTACAACACAAAGCCTTCCACAACTCCTTACAACGAATTTCACTTATCTCTGCAAGCTTCTTACAGTCATGCACAGAGAACTTACAAAATCTATTAGCACTTAGCGTACATCACATACATCTCTATATCTTTTGATAGATGCCTAGGTATCTATTTATACATTACAAAAGTTGGCCTAAGTGTGGGTAAACCCACGGACCAACATCCCTTTCCCATTACATATTCCCAAAAACCCAAAAGGGACCCAAAAGTGGGTCAAGATTCTGCAATCTCTGCTTTGTTTGGCACTCCATCCTCGACAGGCTGTCGAAGTCCCAAAAATGGTCAAACATGACCAAGTATCTCCCAAAACTTGGTCAAGGGCCAATAGGCCCCCAACACTCACCTGTGACTCGTCCCTAGTCACTCTAGTCTGATCAATTCTGCCTCGAATGCCTCAAGCTTGGATCGAGCTTCTTTGACCTATTGTTGTGCTATGACATCTTGCTCGGAAAAATCCTGGATGAGTGCGTCATTGACGGGTCCCTCTAGGCATTTTTCTGCTGCACTCACAACCTATTCTAGCTCTGCTCCTCATCTTTCAACCTCTGTGAATAGTTGACATGCCTTATCTTGAACCGGTTGAAGTCATTGAGTCACTTCCATCACTTTTCTCTGGATCGTATCGATCTGTCGTTGGGTCGTGCACTGCTCATGAGATCTCTTCATTCTTTCTACGAGTGATAGGGCCTTCAACTACATCTGTAGATTTTCAGCTTCATAGCTCACCTCCTGGAGCTGCGACTCTAATTTATATAACTCTGGGTTCTCGGTGAGGTTCTCATATGACTGGGCGTTTTGGCTACTCAGCTGTTTGCACTATGTTGTTCCTAAGTTTATACTGTAAGGCTCTAAAGTATATTGTCAAGGCATCTGAAAAGATAGAGGAATTTGAGGATAGAAAAAATGGTGATTAAAGATGAGAGCTATAATTGGTTCCTCAACTGTCTCTGTCGAAATTCCCAGTTTTCTTGAATACTGATATCTCTCTCAATTACTGCCCATGAACGTTCTAACTCAACCCGGTTATTTGTTGTTTGTAAGATAGTGTTAAATAGATTTAGAGCGATGCTGGTTTGATCCAAAAGACTGGGTTCAATGTTAGGTTGCCTTGAAACTAGTACTGTCATGAAGGATAAAAGGTAAGGAAGATATAATTCAGTGTTTTCGTTTTTTTGGCTTCGTTATCTCTATTTTACAATGTAAAGAGAAAGTTTTAAAAACACAAATTAATAGGATGACTAAATTAAAGGTCATTTCTTGTATCTAAGTTAAAATTAAAGGAAAGGGAACATGCATGACATGAGGGAAAACATAAAGCTATTAACAAGGTGAGGCATCAATTTAAGAGGAATCTCACGTTATAACAGAAGACTATGAAACAAGACAATATTAATGAAGCATATGATATTGAAATTTAAACATTTACAGGTCTTGTATCTGTTGATAACTGATACAGAGGAAAAATTGTAGATGATTTAAATGACAAGAATAATAATTTCCACAGTAGAGGTTGCACTAAATTGTATCTAAACATTCATCAATTAGACATATGAAAGAAATATGAAAAGACAGGGGAACACATAACTCAGACGTGACAAAATCTAGAATCTTCAATCTGCATTTCTATTAATTCAGAGCTTCTTCAAAATTACTTTCATCAAAAATGTCTTTCTAGAGAAAGAAAAATCCCCCTGGTTCAGACTCCTCCCCCCCTATCTATACAAAATCATTGCTACTTGATGGTTAATGATTTCTTACTTTTTATTGGAAAAGATAGTTACAAAACTGCAACCTTAACTGTTGCATGATTAACTTTTTGTTGATCTATCACTCAAAAGTGTAATCTTTCAAACGATACTTCATTTTTTAGCTAAAGTCTCTCCCTCTTTTGAAGCTATGCATTCAATACACTTCTCCAAAAAAATGAACAAAAATTATAGGTGGCGTCAAAAGATCTTTAGTTTCAAATAGATAAAACTTTCTTTGTATCTTTGGAAGCTGGTCTTCAAAACCTTTATTGGCAAACCTGATCACTTGCAATTTAAAATTGGGTTGTACCAGCGATCTATCTATTAGGTTGGCATTGATTTCCTTCAACTGTGAAATCTCTGCCTGAATCTCCTGCAAGTTTTCTTTGCAGTTCAATTGTTGTTTCACAATGTTTATCTTCCCCAGTGGCTCAGAGCAATCATTTCTTTCAATACCTAGCGCTTTCTTATCCAAAGAATCAAAGATTACCTCACAGTTGTCATTGATTTCTTTGACTATCTTCTTGTTTTTGACTATGTTTGTTTCCCTTGCCTTTAGCATGATGTCTCCTCTTATCTGTTCCATGACAGAAAGATTTAGATCTTTCGATATCTCCATGTTTCCTGAACATGCAACTTCTTTCTGGAAATTATTCCTTGCAGCTTTAGCCTCCTTTTCTAGTAAAATAATATTATCAAGGGATTCACTTACCTCTTGAAAGTAATTCTGTATTATCTCTATTTTGGAGATCAATTCCTATTGTTCGGCTTCTATCTTTGTAAGTGCTTCCAGCAAGAGGGTCTGGAAAGCCTTGAAGTCTACAACTCGGCCTTCTGTCAAATTTAACTTAGCTTGTACTTGCTTTACAAGTTCCTTTTGTTGAGTAACTTGCACCTGAATTGCTTGTATCCTCTGGTTCATTTCACCCAGGCTTGTTTTGAGTGATTGAATTTCTTTCTTTTCAACAGCTCTGGCCTGCTCCAAGATATTATTCACCTCTTCTCTAATGTTTTTCTCATCATTCTTTAACTGGTCTTGCAATTGAGCTATTGCGTGGTTACTCTTCTTTATCCTTGATCTCATGTTCTCCACGATAAAAAGGTTTGTTGTTGCCATGGCTCCCATGGAGCCTGCTGCCTCTATAGCGAAATCCTCCTCTTCCAAGTTTTGTCCATCTACCAAGGCTCTATGCTTCTTCACCATACCCCCCTCTCTCATATACATCTCTTGTTTTAGGACAACCTTCCTCTTTTTGCTGAAAAAATAGTTAGAAGGAGGGATCTCATCTCTAGAGATAGGGGTGAGGTCACTAACATATATGGCTCCCATCTGTGGGAACCCAAAGGCAGACTGTAAAGGGGTTAAGGAATCTATGGGGCTTCCTAGTTCTGTAGATCTTGTCTCTCCCATGACCTTAGGTATATTGACATCAACAGTAGGTGATGAAGGAGGAGTGGACTTACTGGACTTGAGAGGTGTCCTGGGCCTCCTCTCTACTTCTATCTCTGGATTTTCTGTCTATAAGCCCTCTTCATTTTGTGAAGATCCCTCAGTCTCCTGAGGAAATTCTTCAGGATTGACTTTATCTCGTGCCTCTTGTCCGAAGCGTGGAGGAGTATCTTCTTGTTCCTAAGGAAGGGTAATTGCTTCTCCTTGCAGCACTTTGGGCAGACTGCTTCATCTGTGCTTCTGGAAGGTCTGAAAACTAGCTTGCAAGTTGGACGACAGTATCTGTACCCTCTCTAAGACTTCCTCATAGGTCCTAGTCCCTTTGAACATGTCATCACAAGGGGACTTCTCATGGTCATAAGCCTTCATATTACAGTGGGTCATATGTTTTCCCACTAACTGGTAAGGGTCATGTTTCCTGTGTTCAAGGTCCACCAATTTGACCTCCTCCAGTGCTGCCACTTCAAATTTGAAATGACCCAAGTTGAGAAGTGAAAATTTTACAATCTGAACGGGAAAGACTGGCCAAGACTTATTTTGAGCCGTCTTTAGTTCTATCCCAATTCCACCTATTACTATTTTATGAGCTACCTCCCTGCACACCAGTCTATCAGGGAGGAATTTTGGGAGTGAATGTGGAAGGATTGAACATCTGAAAACTCTGATGTAAGAGAAATTCTCTTCTATAAACCAGTCAACAACTGCCTTAAGAGTTCCTATAACCAACTTTGAAATGTGGGGAGGTGTACATCCGTACAACATCTGATGTAGTGGTATTACCAAGAAATGACAGATTTCATAGAATGAGTCCTTGGTGTTTTCTTCCCAAAGTTTAGAATGATATTCATGAATGGGTTCTGGGTAAGTCAGATTCCAACTCCAATTCATCAAAGGGAAAGCAGTTGAGAAGCATATAGCATCCATGATGTACGTAGACATATAAAAGGCTACTGGTCAGCCATTGGATCTTGTAGTCTGATATTCCATGACCTCCTTCACTATGTTATCAAATAAAATCTTATCCCAATTAAAATTGTAACCTTCAGCTGCCTCATGCAAAAGGGGTACCCATTCTGCAGGGAAATGGGTAAGACTTTTCTTTTTGAAAAGTCTACATAACATCATTGCCACATAGACCATATACTCGTTTAAAGAAGCTATGGCGTAAACACCATGGGTATCAGCCCTGAATTTTGATTCGTTTCTCCACCAATATTTAATTATGCCAGTATACGTTTGGTCTGACTCAAGACATTCTTTCCTTTGAAAATCACTCACGAAATCATTGTTAAAAATATACTTGGGACTGGGGGATAATTATAAATTACTTGTACATGTTCTGGTCTGAAAGAATGACCCCTCGGTTGTCCAGATGCTTCTCGTCTGCATGTCAGTTCGTTCTAAGGCCCAACTGATCATGTCATTATATGTCATAAGTCATGGCCAGGTGGCTATTTTGTGGAGCTCAGACTCCGCTATACTCGAAGTTTGTTGTCGGCGTCATGAGGGAAATTTTTTATTTCATAATCCAGAGTCTCGAAAATCTACCTCCAGGATTATGGAATCGATGACATGCAGTATTGTATCAGATATAACATCTCCATCTGGACTTGATCTTTCTACAACTTCCTCGCTTTTCTTGGGTGCCTTCTTAGGTGCCATGATATCTGCACTGGATCAAAAATCTATTTACAGAGAAAATATGTATAAAACCAGATAAATGTGACTTGCTGCAGATGTAAAGGATAACAATGAAGTTCAAAATACAAGACCTTATTAACCTTTAATTTTGTGTTATAACGAGTGTACAGGCACAGACGACGAAATTTAATTCTTTTTAATGAAAATATATGCATGGAGATACGTTTTCACGTCAAAAATATCTTCACTTATCTGTTATTAATACTGTCGTGTATTGGCGATTTCGAAACTGGAGTTTCAAAAACTCACTACCTTCCTCAATTCCCGAAATGCGAAAGGCAGCTTGGTTGTCACTAATCCTGCTTTGAAAGCAAATTAACCTTAATCTTAAACCTTGTTTAGAGAAAATGTGATTTCGCGTTTCGGAACTTCGGGGATCCTGTTGTCAGGGGATAAGTCATAAGAAAACCCTGGATCGCGAAATTGCGATGGGATTAGTGAGGCGCTAATCATTTATTAGAGCTTTAATTAATCAAGGTTAATGATTAATTATCCTTTTAACTTTTTGGAAAAACGTGGAACGAGAGTTTGATGGTTGAGAGTTCGAAAGCACTTTGGTAGAAAGGAAAACCTGAATCGTGAAAGATTAAGGGAAAGATAATTATGTTTAGGAACTTAATTAATTATGGGTTTAAAGAGCGCTTTGTGGAAAGCGACAGAAAAAGTAACCTCCAATTCTTACCCCCTTTAATTTTTTTTTAATATGTTAAACATTTTCGGGATTTTGGTACCGGAAAAATAAGATGGTTGAAGATCATACTTCGAGAAAAACAGAATCTTGAAAACCCGAAAAGGAACAGAAAGCTCGGATTCCCCTTTTGGAATAAGGGTGGCTCCATGACTTAGGAAAAGACGAAGCTTTAGTTTTCGAGGATAGAAAAATATTAAACTTCGTATCAACACACTCCAAGGCAAGAGATTTCAGTCAGTCAACTGCACCACAGGCAACTATTTCTCTTTGGTCTCTAATCTCCTGCGGGGTCTCAGGTACTGCAGGAAGCTCTAGATCTGCAATGCGCTACTGGAGCTTCTGAATTACTCCTTCCATTTGTGCAACCTACTGTGGAACCCGTTCTTCTGTCTATACTTCGACGACGGTCACATAGCAAAGTGCTATGTTGACCAGTTCCTTTATCTCAAGTTGCTCTATGAGCAACTGTTCCTTGCTTTGTTGTAGCTCTGCATTCTCTGCATCCCATTTTTCTTGGAGAGAAATATTTTCTCGTTCTAACGTGCTGCGTTTCTCCATAAGAACTCTATGTACCTGTGTTAAAGCTTGAGTGGCTTGAACTGTTTCTTCTTGAGCTTGTCGAAGGCGAGCTTCGACTGTATCAGCAATCCGGTGGAGTTGAGCTGGTTCATCCCTTGTTTCTAGTGTTCCTATTGTTATACGCACAGTGGAGACTACACGGCTAGATTGTAGTGCCTACTGCACCCCTTGGAGTTCAATATCAATACAATTATACATATCCTCCTGCTTCACCTCCTGTGTCTCTACCATCTCCAACGCAGCATCGTTCAGGGCTGCAATGATGAAATTGAAGTCGTCTAGGGTCAGTGTGGTCTTTTTCTTAGTCACAGGAGTTTTGGACTTCTTCCGAAAAGAAGGTTTCTGAGGTGAACCCTTCATCTTCTTCAAAAGATCTGCTTCGTCTCGGCGCTTCTGTTTGAATTCTTCTAACTCTTCACCATCACCCTCTTGCTCTAGCGTGATGGAAGCAGTCTTCACTGAGGCACTACTTAAGTCTTGCACTTCATCGATCTTCTGTCGCATGCTAGGTCCATGTAGATCCTACATAGTTTTTGAACTGTCTACATTAGATATGTCCACAAGGTCAGTTGGAACAAGGAGGTCCGTTGACCATTCCTTTGTGATATCCTCCAGATCTTCTTATGTTAATATATAATAGGGATGTAACTGCTGCTTGTGCTCAACAGCACGCATTGGGATGTAGAGAAAGTGTCTGTCTATGTTGAACTTCATCAGGGGCCAAAACCTGTAGAGGGTGTTCGGAGTGATGTGCGGTGTAGACTGGATAGCTACATCCCAATGCGTGCTGTTG
>JASDQU010435347.1:38821-63243 GCA_032191745.1 Picea mariana
AGTTGGTTTACCAAGTACTGCGCCCAACTTATCTGTAGGCCCTCTGCGTACTTTCCTATGAGGTCTACTACGAATCCAATGACTTGGGTTGGTTGGTTCTTGCGAACTAACTTTCCTGCGATTAGCTGACAGGCGAGGTGTACTATGTCGTTCTGAATAGAGGCTACCTTGTAGCCGCGCCTGCCCTTCTTGACATTTCCATAAGTCTCCTTTATCTTCTATGCTAAATCTCGATATGTGGTCTTTCCAAGGTAAAAATCATGTGGGCCAGGGCCTTGCATTCTCAGCTTGGTGATCCGATGAATCAAGGTCGGATCCACTATGATACATCAGTTCAGCCATAAATATCCTCCATGGTAACATGATAACAACAACTTAACACATGCATTCACTTCTTGATGTCATCCAAAGTGTGGGATCTTCATAACATTAAGCAGGGTAGACTGTGCGAGGTTATGGGTCCAAGGATCGGGGATAATATTTGAATTCTTGCCTTTCGTCTTGGTCAAATACTTATGCGGGGCGAGCATACTATAATCTTTATAGTCTCCAAGGTTGAAGTCACTAAACTTCAATGCTGCTATCTTATCATGATATATGCAAACTGTGCGTATCCCTTTCGGGAGGTACGCAGTGACCAAGGCATAGTCAAAATCTCTAGACACACTATCTATGTTCACTATGCTGCTCAGAGGAGGTATATACACAGGTAAGATGCTTGGAATCCGCTTAGCATTCACGAGATCGTCTCTATGCTTCATTCTCATCTCTGTCGTGATTCTAGAAGCTCCTTCTCCGCGAGAAGTTGATGGAGAATATTGGACTCCTCCTATCGATGATGCTTGCACACCTGAAGACATCCTTCTTTCCGACATGACTTTCTTGTTCCTAAGATCAATAAGTACTTCCTTCGCAGATTCTTCAAGTGTGCTAATCTCCTCGGACATACGTGATCGGGGTTAATAATATCGGGTTCACGAAGTAATGTAGACATGGCAATAAGATGGAAAGTAAGGATGTAATGATCAATGGACAATCTTAACCAAGGTTGCAAGCTCAAATTCTCGATTTGGAAAAAAATTTCTTCGTGCATGGCGCGACGAGATAAATAGGAAACTCAGCAATGGATTGCTTGCAACGGGTATGAGGCTTCATTAACTCTTGTTCTATCCGTTATGGCATGGTCCATCGGTCAGGTGGAGAGCCATAAATGTTTTTCCAGTTGTTCGGAGCATCAGTTGAACGAATATATCGTCCCCAATGGCTATATTGCTTCGCCAAGGTGAAGTGACCTATGTCGTTGTTCTGATATCTCGGTGAAGCTCAAATTCTGCAAATTTTCCTTTTTACAAGGCTCCCTCTGGAAACTTTTGTAATTTTTAAATCTTAGCCCTCTTCCTACTTAGCTTCCTAGCCTTCTTTCCAGTGAGCTTCGTCTCAGTATTCTTCTTTCCATTATGATTCTTATCTTCTTTATATATGGTTACTACGCGTTGTTGAGAATCTTTCAGGGTTAACACATCTTTTGCTCTGGAGTAAGTACTTTAGTCTTCTAAGGGTATTCTAGTGGTCTTGTAGCTTCAACATCAGAGTCTCTAGGATCAAATAGCTTTGATCTGTTTTAATGTTCTTTAATCAATTGAGCGATCCTTCTGGTCATGAAATATTTTAACTCTTGTTTTTTTTGTTCCAAGGCTTCTTCTTCTTCTTTCTGTCTGGTTTGATCTCTTTCAATCCAAGGTTTCCCTAGTAACGTGGTAAACGGGGCGTTGTTTTCAATACATTTGATAATTTAAAAATCTTCCTTTGTCGAAGTTCCATTGACAGTCGTAGATATCTGAGCAAGCCTCCCACATAAACTTACCATCTTCCCTCTGAATAGTCCTATTCCCCCTAATGAAGGGATCAAAGCATGCTTCCCTATAGCTTCCCAAGTTCTTTCTGGCATAATATTCACTTGTGTCTCTTCATCAAGAACATAGTCAATGTTGAAGTCCCCTATTCTTGCTTCAATGCATTCTTTTTCTTTGAAAATCTCTGATAATATGACATGTCGGTGGTCATTCAGGGTCTCCTTCATTTGTATCAACACTTTCTCTGATTCTTGTTGGGGTTCTGCCTTTTCTGGATCTGCCTTAGGGTTTTCTTGGTTCATATTCATTCCTTCAATCTTAGCGATCATTCTAGGGAAATCCAACACTTCATGGTCCATAGCCTTACAACAAAGACAAATAGGTCTTCTGTCAGGGAATTCCTTAGTAAGATGTCTTGGTCTTCTACAACTATAACAGAGGGTTAATCCTCTCTTTCTTTGAAATGATCCCCAACTTCTTTTGTACTGCGCACTAGGATCATAGGAGTTAACCTACAACAAATTCTTTCTAGGTTCCTACATCCATTTGTTAGTCCAAACATTCTTTATATGCATAGGTATAACATATCTTTCATTATTCTTATCATATCTATTCATAACAAACCTTCTTTCGTCTATTAACACCCTAGCTTCCAAACTAGGACAAAACCTATCAGATATACCTAGATCCATACTCTAGAAACAAAAATTTCCACTTATCTTACTTTTACAGAGCACAGAACTTACAGATCTTACCTTTTTCAATTAGAACTTCTCACTTTTACCTTTCTTGGAGCACAAAGCTTTTAGATCTTGCTTCTTTTCTACAGATCAGACCTTCTTTCTTTTAGATCTAGCCTTCTCTCTTCAAATCAGGATTCTTTCTCTCAGATCTAACCTTCTTTATTTAGCACAAAGCTTTACAGATCATGTAGAATATTGCACACTAGGGCACAGCTCTACGCATAGAGCTTCCACAGTTTCAAGATGAATCTTTGCACAAAGCTTCCTCTTTCTTCGTTCCCAGCAATCATAGTTTCAGGTCCCAGCAATGGAACCATTTGTTGGCACAGGGGCAGACCCAGGGTTCAACGCTCAAGATCACACCAACAAATCCCTAACTACCTACCCTTTTGGCAACACCTGCGAAGCAGATGAAGTCTCACCCAAGGTAGAGGCAGGGGTGGTTGCAGAACTCAAGTGTATGAAACCTTAGCTGGGACACAGATCTGTGATTATATCACTTACAAAGTACTTAGCATATATCATTCGTCAATATTCAACCCTTATTATACTTCGCAGATAGCACAGAGCATCACAACATTCACTTAGATCTAAGGTATTTCAACACTTAGCAATAGTAAAACAAATCAGATCCGATAGATCAACACTAAGCATCTTCATACATGTCAGATCTAACATTCACACACCTCTAAGCAGCACAAAGCATAAGTAGATCTATTTAAATATATCAAAGCACTTAGCAAAAGAAGGGATAAACACATCAAGTTGAAGCACAAAGAGTAACACACATATTTACGTGGTTCAACCCTGCCCTAGGGCTATGTCCACCAACTCTTCTTCTTTATTAGCGTCTTCAATCGGTTACAACACAAAGCCACCAAAAACCTTCTTCGCATAGGACAAAAGATCTGCACAGCTCGCTAGATCCTTATTCCTTGCGCTACAGCACAAAGCCTTCCATAACTCCTTACAACAACTTGCACTTAGCTCTGCAAGATTCTTACAGTCATGCACAAAGCACTTACAAAATGTATTAGCACTTAGCTTACATCACATAGATATCTATATCTTCCGATAGATTCCTAGATATCTATTTATACATTACAAAAGTGGGCCTAAGCGTGGGTAAACCCTCGGGCCGACATCCCTTTCCCATTACATATTCCCAAAAATCCAAAAGTGGGCCGAGATTCCACAATCTCTTCTTCGTCTGGCACTCCATCTTCGACAGGTTTTCAAAGTCCCAAAAATGGTCAACCATGACCAAGTCTTTCCCAAAACTTGGTCAAGGGCCAACAAATAGTAAACTCACTACTTGTTGCAACTAATTTATTTTTAATTATTTTCTTATTGCAACAACTTTGTCCATGATTAACTCCTAGTTGCAACTACTTTGACTAGTAGACTTCTTCTAGGGGCTTCTAGAATAATTGACTTATTTGACCTTCTAGGGGCTTCTAGATAACTCGTGAGGGTTCTCCAACTTCACTAAGCCATATCTCCTCAACCGTGAGTAACTACGTGATGTACCACATATCATCAGAAACGACACAACATGTATTATCCATCTATCATAGTTTCTCCTACAAATTCACTAATCTTTATTACATTATTTCTCAAAGAAACATGGGTCCCTTATCCACACTTATGGGGCTACCAAAATTTGCTATTGGACTTGCTTCAAGGGTTGAAATCAATGACAATCAACCCAATTAATCAACAATCTCCCCCTTTGGCATTGATGGAAACACTTTGATGAGTGAAATCATGAAGTTGGGTAACACTTTTGTGAGAATCGGGTTTCCAAAACTCCTACTGACATTGTTTCGGCCTAACCAATAATTATTTCGACTGAAGACACATCTTTTCGATCGAAATTTTTTTGGTCGAACCTTTGGACGTCAAATCAAATGGTACCGTGATGATGGCCTTGACTTTCATGTACCATATTAGCCAGATGGATTTTTTTTCCGATAAAACTTTTCAATCGAAATTTTTTTCGGCCAAAAGAATCTTTCGACCAAAAAGATGTTTCGTCTGAAAAACAATTTCGGCCGAAAATTCATTTATATATTACCCACACATCACTCCATTGATATTTTCCCCGAAGTATAGATGTAGATTTGTGGTTCAATGGTGGTTGATAGGTTGTTGTTGGCGAACGTTGTAATTGGTGGTTGGTGTTGGAGGTCGTAGTTGCAGGCGATTGTTGTTGGTAGTTGTTGTTGGCAGTTGGTGTTGGAGGTCATTGTTGTTGTTCATTGTCATTGTTCTAGGTAAATATATCCCTATACATTTAATTAATTTTTAGGTAGTCTTACATTTTTAGTTTTAGGAGGTTGACAAGGCCGAATACGGCCATGTCCATGTACAAGGACAGGGCTAAATTCGGGCATGTCCATGTACAGGGACATGCCTGAATTCGGGCATGTCCCTATACATGGAAATGGTCGAGTTCAGGCCTATCCCTATACATGGACAGGGATGAATTCGGCCCTGTCCATGAATTCGGCCCTGTCCATATACAGGGACAAGGCAACTTTGCATAGTGATCAAGGACCCTCAATTTTGTTCATACACTAGATTAAATTAAATTTATTGCATGCTGGAAATTACAATTTAGATTTTTGTTTGTAATTTTGTGCATTTTCAGTATTCAATTACTTTAGAAATATATTTTTTTGCATAGAGCTTTGGCCTAGGAATTTCAATTTTCATCTTAAGTAGTCAAAACTCAGTTTTAAATTCGAGGTTTCGGGCATGTTAAGTAGCTTATTTGCAATAAATATGTTAACATTTAAGGCATGTTTACCATTGTGTGTTTAGAGAAGATTATTACCATAACAACCAAAGGCCCAATATAAAGTGTGAAACTGTTTCTATGATGATAGTGAAGACAACAAAATTATTCAGTAGATCACACTTCTTATACTGTCCCTAGAACCATCAAATGATCATGAATTATCACTAGTTTAGAGTATCAAATTGTTCAGGGAAATGATAACCATGATACAATGATCCAATATGAGTAGATAGTGAGCAATCTTGTCATAATCCAAGGCACATTAATCCATGTGTGTTAAGATACATTGTCATCATAAAGTTCGGAGATAAAAGCAGTGAAATGTCAAGTGTTAATAGCAGTATATAAGTATCGTATGCACCGTGTAAACTGTGTAAGAAATGCATTAGTAGTAAGAGGATCAAGATTATATGAATACCTTATTATGTGTGTTATAGTTTTTTATCATTTCAGATTTATAAAGAGAGAACACATATGTAGGAAACAAGAAAGTAAATCTTTAAACAACCCTAAAAAAAGTGAGATGTTTGCACTAGGAACAAAGTCGTTTCCCCTACCAATGCATAGATTTACTCAAGGGGATTCTTATTATGTCAAATGTTCTTAGGCATTGCAAAAGGATGGTGAATCAAGATAAAATTTTAACCATTATGCAGGTTTGTGAACCGTTGTCATAAACAACTTAAAATATCAAAACGTCTCAAGCATTCATGTACTCATGTGAATGTTAAGAGTGTTATCACGCCATTAGAAATGCCACAAAGGGTGTGCCAAATGTACCATAAAGAAGTAAAATATCTCAACTATAATCCTCCATACCAAGATGTCAAGCTTCAAAGATGAAGTTAAATGCCAAAAATTCAAATCGTTTCACTTAATGATTTGGTCGTTGCACTGCTTGTGTCATTGATTTGATCTCTAAGTATATATAACCATGAAATGAGATCAAAGTTGGAAATTAAACCCTTGCAATGGATAAAATACCAAGACTAACATAGAACCATTTATTTCCAAGCATGAACAAAAATAACTCAAGAGGAAAGATATAATTTAAGCACCTTTAGAGTTACTTTCTTAAGAAGGGTTGGATCCAAAATTAAGCAAGTTAAAACAAGATCTATAATCCTATATTATGTCAACTTCAAAGATATGCCATGAAAAAATTACTTAGCATGAGAGAGATCCAAGATAAATAATATCTAATGATTAAAATCGACTTAGATATAATAATCTGGTTCAGATGATCAAGCACTTTAAACCCTAGATTGCAAAAAAAAAGGTGGAAATAAAAAAAAATAAGGGTTTTTTGTTGAAGAGGTCAATATATCAGTGCCTAAAAATGGCTATGGGGTCCCTAATTCAATTATAGGTGAATTCTTAGTTAAAGATGAGTTAATGTTGAGGCACCAAGAAGGATTGTCTATCAAGCATTGACTAGGCTAAGTAGGCTCTTGAAGCATGGGTGGGGGGATGGTCCTCTAGGAATCCTATCCAAGTACTATTGAGGTGAACTTATGGTTTGGCCAAGGCAAGAGGGAAGATCCCTAGGATGTCCTACCCCAATACAGGTGTGACAAAAAATAATGATCACAAGGAATAAAACAAGATAATTGTACCTTGATTTCCCTCTCCAAGGAAGCAAGGTGTCATTCTTTGACCTTGTAGTAATTCCTTCCTCCATCACACCTGGAAAATTGATAACAAGCCCTTGAAAAATATCCTAGAACAACACTTAGAAAAAAATAAGAAGCACAAGAACTTTGTAGGAAAATATCTCAATATTATCCAAAAAATGAAAATCAGGAGGCTCTCTCCTTATATAGACAAGAGCCTTCTCAATAGAATGTGATAGCCCAAACCATGAGCTCAAATAAAATCCATGAGAAAATATAATGTGTGGGCATAACACCACCCTCGAAATCCTCAAATACAAGAGTGCCCTTATCAAAATGGTCAAAGGTGTAACCATAAGTCACACATGTGGTCCAAAGGGCATGAAAGTAGGTGCGCCCTCCTCAATAGTACCAGTGTCCCCTTAAATGAGTGATGAACAATAAAAAACATGCCCAACAATCAAGGGCAGCCCTCAAGCTATATCCATAAAGTGAGTTCTAAGTGAAACAACCTCCAAATAAAGGTGACATCATGCCACATGTGTGGGATGTCCAAGGTGAACATCCAAAGTAAGGTGGCACATGTGGCTCCTCAAAGTTGGGAACTCATCAATAAAATAGTGCAGTCAATTCCATAACAACATGTGGCCATGTGTAACCATCTCCTAAGCAATGTCAATTTTCTCAACAAACCTCCCACGCGTGGTCCAAGAGGGAGTAATCAAGCATGCATGTGAGTGAATGCATCCAATTGGGCAAGGGAGTCATCTTGGAGTGATCCATGTGGAAACTATGATGATGTGGTATCTCTTTCATTGCGTGACACACTACCACAAATCCCAATCTAGTGATACATGGTCATCATCATTTTAGGCAACTAAATGACAACATTTCTTTCATCCATTTCTTTAAATCTTCAATTCCCATCTGGAAAATACCAGAGGTCCCTTGTCAGGGATAGGTTCGAATTTGGCCTTGTCCATGTACAGGGACATGTCCAATTTTAATATTCAACCCCAATTTAATATTGTACATGGACAGGGTAGAATTTTGGCTTGTCCCTATACATGGACAGGGCCGAATTTGGGCTTGTCCTTGTACATGGATAGGGCCGATTTTGGGCCTGTCCTTGTACAGGGACAACATCGAATGCAACCATGTCCCTGTATAGGGACAAGCCTGAATTCGACCCTGTTCATGTACAGGGACAAGCCTGATTTTAATATTCAACCCCAATTTATATTTTCACAATAATATATATTTATTTTTTAATTTTTTCTTGAATTTCAACTTTGCTTCAAAATGGTTTTGGTTTTATCAATAACAATGAACCTATACAACAAGGATATGCAGTCTCAAATATTTGTATCTTACATAATTCTTGCATAGCTTTAAATTTTCTTGATAGGGACTACTGCCATGCAACACTTGCACTTGTTTTGTTTTTGTTGATGTATAATTTTATAGTAGTTTTACAGTTTGTGTTTTAGGAGGTTGACAGGGCCGAATTCAGCCCTGTCCATGTACAGGGATAGGCTCGAGTTCGGACATGTCCCTGCACATGGACATGGTCGAATTTAGGCCTTTCCCTATACATGGATAGGGTTGAATTCAGGCATGTCCCTGTAGATGGACAGGGTTGAATTCAACCCTATCCATGTATAGGGGCAGGCTCAATTTCATTGTCATTGGTTCAGGTAAATATATCCCTTTTCCAATTAAATAATTTTTTAGTTATTTATAGTTTGTGTTTTAGGAGGTTTACAAGGTTGAATTCGGCCCTATCCATGTACAGGGACAGGCCCGAATATGTGCAATATCATGTATTAATTACTTGAATGACTTCAAAATTATTCTCTTACTTTCAGTTTCCTATGTATTCGTCTATGAAAAATCTAGAAACCACTCATATATTTAATTGGTGTGTGGGTTTTTGGTTTTTGGTTTATTTTGTTTCTTGGTTAAGTACCATATCGAGATAATGTGTGATCCTCTTCTCTCTCGGGATGGTCCATGAGACCTACGAGTAGTTAAGAAGGGAATGATCACATCATTGATCTTCCTCGTATGCTGGGATGATAAAAGATTATAACTAAATATCATGAGAATCATGTGGACATTCTGCCATTAAAGACGAACTTAATTGTTGACTTTGTATTGAAACCACCCTTGCTTGAGTTACGCCCCCCTTAATTGTTTTGTGGGTTTTTGGTTTTTTTCTTTGTTTCTTCCTAAAGAAAGTTAGTTTCCTTGACTTTGGATGCCCTCTCCTTGACTTGTTTTTTTCTTGTTGATTTTTATGATTTAACAATTAATATTTTATGTTATAAAATATTATTTTTTTTAAATTATTAAATTATTTAATTGAGTGGATGCAACCCCTCTATTATAGTTCTTATTTGTGTATTAAGCCATTGTGGGCTTACCTCTCCAACCTCTTGTTGTCCCTGATCCCCAAGAATCTTTTCCATTGCCGCAGGTCTCTTCTTGGTTGTTGTTTGGGGTTTCTGGTTCTCCTAGCTAGTGTCGCCCACCTCATTTTTTTGTTGGTGTCACCCTCCTCATCTCCTTGCTAATGCCACCCTATGTATGTTGTTGTTGTCCTCTTCTATTGTTGGTGCCACCTGTGTATGTTGTTGGTTAGTGTTTTGATATTTTACCCTAAAAGTTCTTCTTGGAAATTTCTTCCAAGTGTCATGATGAGATCTGCCCTGAGGGTTTGATCAATGATCCCTTGAAGATTTTTCTGAGCATATATCTAAGAGTATAGAAACAACATATCAGGTAATATTGTTTCTTGTTTTAGTTAAGTAAATGTTTTGTCAATGATTGTTTTTAGGCTACTAGATTATGGATCACAAGTTTTAATGTCTTATTGATTGTAACATACAAGTAGCTAATGTTTAGAAGTTAAAATAAATATTTTTTTTTAGCTAGCTATAGTTTTTGCCCTTAAATTTTAACATGTTACACATAGATTATCTTAAAAATTACTTTCTACAATTCACACAAATATAGATTATCTTCTACATGTTACATTTTTTTTATATTTAAATATTTTCATGTTCATTGTATATAGCATCATAATAAAAAATACAGCTATTCTAGTTTTTCAATATATGTCTTTGATGCTTTGGAGTTTTTATAAATGCTTAAATGCCTTCAAGTTGTTTTATAAATTTTATATTTCTATTTTATGTTTCTATAACTTATGAACTTTCATATTCATGAATTTCCAAAGGATAGATATCGAGGCGATATGTCGAGACAAGAGTCTCCAAAAATTCCCCGCAAATTCTCTAGGCTATCCAATGAAGGAAGAAGAGGAACCCCTTATTTGACTGAGACTCTGAGTGACCAACGACAATCTAATTAGAGGAGGAGATTATCAAATGAATATGTGAATAGATCATCTCAAGAATGTGTTCAAAATAGTGCTATGGATGTATCTTTCTTAGATAGGTTGCACATTAATACTCCAACACCAGAGAATGTAGGGAATACATCACGACAAGAAAATATGTTTGGTAATTTTTTTTTATTTTGTATTTTTGTGTATTTATGTTTATGTTTTATGTGTGTGTGTGTGTGTGTGTGTGTGTGTTTTACTTTCAAATGTGTATGTGTAGAGGATGAGTTTAATGCGATGGAAGATAATGAAAGATAGAGTGGGTATCATAAAGATTCCAATGTTGGTGAAGAGGATGAAGGTGGATTCAAGGGGCATTATCCAGAAACAAAAGATTGCATGCCTACATCCACCTATCCCTCATATGTTGGTGATAAGCTTCCTTGGGAAGGGTTTACTGAAGCAATGACCCTTGAACGATGATCAAGTGTAAAAGTGGGCTGGAAAATGATTTGATGATCTTGGATCTCTCGAGAGAGAGTAAGAAAATCTTGGAGATTGTTTTGCATTCATTGCAGAACTTTATGGATGCATATCAAAATATGGGGCCAACGACTGATAGTTTTATTGATTTGATGAGAAGATGAAATTCGAAGGTGATGGGCCCTGATAAATGGGACGTAGTAAAATGTAGAGTTTCAAAAGAAGATGCAATTTCTATGTTCAATTTTAAAGAGGATCCAAAGCGAAAGATGTTGAAAGTGCAATATTTTAAGCACACCAACATTGCAGGACATCTTTATAATAGATTTTTGGCAGCATATGAGAAGTTGTCATGGAATGATGAGGTTTCACATTACTTTTCTAGACACTTTTATGCATAGTTTTTTATGGACATACACCATGATTATACCAACCTACCGTCCAATTATTATGGGGTTGGTAAAGGACAGACATATGATCGGAAAGGGGCATATCAAAATGAAACATTGCATAGGCCTCCATGACCTTTAGTATCTCATCCAACAGGGGAATTTGCATCACATTCAAAGTTGCGAGCTACATCATATGTTGGCAAGAAGGCTAGGAATGAAATCGGGGAAGATTTGGAATCAATTTTTCATGGTGTTGATGTTGGTTTGAACCGTCAGAGAGTGGAAGCCAATTTTGTTTACAAAACAAATGAGGAGACAGATACCATGTTAGTAGAAGATCTTAAGGAGTATGCAAATTTTTTCTGTAATGGTTGGAAGGTGTTAATTCAGAATGATAAACTAAACATCGGATTAGTATGTGTTATAATTAGTGATTTTTTTATGCATTTGAGAATAGTTTACTTGTAGTTCTAGATCTAGATACATATCAGTGTATCTTTAGAAATAATTGAGTTGTTATCGTCATTAATTACAGTTTGGTTATATGTTAAATGAATCTTCAGTAAATAGGGGACTTGATTCCATGAGTTTAAATTTGGATGGGTTGAACCAAGTATGTGTTTTATAATATCCACATATGAGCACTTTAGTTGTCCAATCTCTAATTTTTTGAATAATCAATAACATGAAATTTATGTTTTTGTATAAATGTAAACACATTAAATCCTAGATTTAGTTCTTAGTTGTGTTGTTCACAAATCCTTATTCCATCTCCTACTACTTAGGCAGGCTTGTCCCAATTCTCATTGGGAGAGTTTGAAGATGGTGGGAGTTCACAGGTATCATTGCATGTTGAAAACAAATTTAGTTATATATGAAAATTGCAATTATGTCATTTAAATTATTAATTTAAAAGAAAAATGTCTTAAACAATATATAATTTATTGAATCTTAGGTTATGGTGGGTATAATTTATTGATACTCAGGTTGGCACATCACAGGTATTACATGTTTCAAAATTTAAAACTAAAATTTAATGTGTTAAAATCATTTAAATTCAATTTTCAAATGTACAAATTTGAAATGTGTTATAAGGCAACGTGGAGAAGAGAGTGCTTGAGAGTGTGCTTGAACAAAATGTGGAGAAGGGAGTGTGGTGGATTGGGATTGAGGAGGATGCATCCATACCTAGGAAGGATGTGTTTATTCAAGATGATCGTTAAATGTATGTACATTGCATATTAGTGAGTTTTAATTTGTTTTTATGTTGGACCTTTTATATATAAGTGTTCAAGCTTATTTTTGTTGAATATGCTTATTTTTTTCAAATTTTTGTTTGATCAAATTCTTGGTTTAGCCTTTTCTATTCATAGGGTTACTCAACTAGTGTGTATATAACTTTTCAATGCTTTGATCAATTATTTTGAAATATATAGAACTACTATATATAAGTTTATTATCATCTAAAATGGTACATTCAATCTTATTTATGTTTAGATCATGATGCGGGCTTGATTTTGAACTTGAGTATTTGATTATTTCAGAACATACTCTATCCCACATTAGAAATATGGAAGTTTCTAAATTTTCTTCGATTGCATTCCTTGCCTTCTTGTCCAAGAATGGCGTAATATGGATATTTGTGTTTTTTTCATACAACCAAGTGAATTCCTTCTTTGGGTATTGTCCAACTCTTGACTAATTGTTTACTAACCACAAAAACCAACATTTGTATATTTACAAATAAGCTATGTGCGTGCATGATCTCACTTATGTTTAGATCATGACGAATGCATATTTCAAAGAGTATTTGATTATATGTAATATAAATACATCTCATGTAGAAAGATGAAATATTTAAATGGTTTTTGAAGAAGAACTTAATATATGTCCAGATTTTTATTTTCTGCATGTACATGAAAAATTATATGAGAACATCTATTCCACCACAGAAAAAGGAGATAAGTATTTTCTAGAAGAATGGTTTTTAATATGGATATTTGTGAACTTTCATAGATATAAGTAATTTCTTGGAAGAATGTCTTAATATGGAGATTTGTGAGTCCTTTAATTTGAAAGGACATTTGATTATATGAGAACATCTATTCCACTGCAGAAGAGGAGATAAGTATTTTACTGTTGAGTAAATAAGGTCACCTAGCATGAGAATTTCACCTGAAGGATATGGGACTTTATCCACGAGGAGATAAGTATTTTATTGGAAGAATGGATTAATATGGAGATTTGTGAATTTTCTGCATACACAACTGAATTTATTTTTAGGGTATTATCTAACTCTTAACACTAAAATTGGTTACCAAGAACACAATTTTTCTCTATAAAAATTTTCTAGATAAGATTTTACATTGTTTAGATCATGTATGTTTAATATGGAGAGTAACTATTTTGGAAGTTTTGGAACTTCGTGGCGTATGTTTGGTTTTTAAAAAAATGCCAAAAAAGTATAATAAAAAGAAAGCGATAATCTTAAATCTCTGGAACTCTAATTGGGTATGTTATTATTTCTTATTTAATATTTAATATTTAGTTAAATATCTTTAAAATATTTTCTAATAAAGTATATATGCTAATATGTGTTATTGGTTTTTCTTTTTATTGGTTTTTATTGTTACAGATGTTTACATTATATTTGGTGGAAAAGATGTTTACACTATATTTGGTGGTAAGGAGCATGTTGGAAGATGGAAATTAACTCTTTTGGTATGTATGTCAATTTTCCTTTAATCACAACTTGTTTTATTTATCTAAAATGGTATGTATACATTTTATTTTAAATTTGTAAATATATTTTTTTTTAATTTTTAAATTTTAAATTCGACAAATGTTTTGTTTTCCAGGTATGAAATGATCTATCTTAAAGCGATGGCTTAGAGTCCAGAATTTTTAAGTTAAATGTTTTAATCAAGCCTCTTAGTTTTTGTTATTACCCTAAAATGGTTGTGGAACCTATGCATTTGGCATAGTGTAACTATGAAAACTTTCATTATATATATATATATATATATATATATATATATATATATATATATATATATATGGAACTCAAAATATCAATTTATTGTTTCATCTTTGATTTTTCTTATATTGTTTATGATGGTGGAATATATTGTTTATTGTTTCATCTTGGATTTCCCTTATATTGTTTATGATAGTGGAATATATTGTTTATTGTTTCATCTTTGATTTCCCTTATATTGTTTATGATGGTGGAATATATTGTTTATTGTTTCATCTTTTATTTCTCTTATATTGTTTATGATGGTGGAATATATTGTTTATTGTTCATTTATAAAGAGTCAATAGCTTATAATTTCAATTTTTATGATGGTGAAAGGATAATTTATGTTTTATGGTCAGCTTATAATTTCAATTTTTATGATCTGGTGAAAGGATAATTTATGTTTTATGATACTGCAAGTTGAAATTAAAAATGTTTTATTTCATTTTATTTATAAACATCATTGTACTATGTCAAGTTCAACTTATAATTTCAATTTTGTTTGATTTTCAAATATGGTTGAATAATCAAACATATCAGCAAATTATAGTTTCTACAATTTACAATTTTGATTTTGTTTGATTTGCAAATATGGTTGAATATAGTCAAATAAATCATCATATTATAGTTTCTACAACTTATAATTTCAATTTTGTTTGATTTGAAAATATGGTTGAAAATAGTCAAACAAATCATCAAATTATAGTTTCCCACTTTGGAGTCCTTACCCCAAACGACACACAGAGATGAGGGTTGAGGACTAGAGGGTTGCTCAAGTTAGGTTTCAGACTTCTCAATTGCCTCATATTAATAAAATTAGAATGGAAAAAACAACAAACAATATTGTATATTAAAAATATATGAGATCTTCTTATGAGAGTGAAAACATAAAAAGTTGGTTTTCATACTTCTCAATTGCCCCCTATTAATAATATTAGAATGGAAAAAACAACAAACAATATTGTAAATTAAAAATATGTGAGAGCTTCTTATGAGAGTGAAAACATAAAAAGAAAGTTTGAGTCCATGGTGATGGAAAATTAGTATTAGACTACTAAGGTAAAAGCATTGATAGTTTTCATTGGGTGATATAGATTTTATTCCATTCCATTCAAATTAATAATATTAGAATGGGAAAAAAAACAAACAATATTGTATATTAAAAATATGTGAGAGATTCTTATGAGAGTGAAAACATAAAAGTAAAGTCTCGGCCCATGGTGATGAAAAATTAGTAAAGTAGACTACCAAGGTAAAAGCATTCACATTTTTCATTGGATGATGTGGATTTTATTACATTCCATTCAAGTGATAATCAATTGACTTTAACAATGCTTTTGTAAATTTAATCATATTGATCATCGCATCAATATAGGCCCCTCCTTTATTTTGATAGGGTGTAGACTCCTATCAATCCAAAATTTAGTAAAAACCATTAACTCAAAATTTAAAATTCATAATGAAATGACAGTCCAGAACTAAATTGGTTATGTTCATCCTTGGTTTCTTTATTGAAAATTCACAATGAACCGACAATCCAACACTAAACTGATTATGTTCATCCTTGGTTTCTTTTCGAGCTTTCAATATATTTATTCAAGAAAATGTGAAATAAAAATATACTTTGAAATAAAAATGTGAAATAAAAACATCATCTAACATTTTTTAATATGTAAAATTAAAGTATACTTTAATATAAGTAAGTGATTTTCATTAAAATTTATATTGATATAAATTGTTTATGTGCCGAAAAGGGCAGAAAAGGGCTGATGGATTATCAATCATTTGCACATTGGAAGTATTCACTAGTGCCATTAATATGACACCTATGAGTGTTGTTCAATATCACTGAATAAATTTCTATTTAAAAATTTTCTATGAGGGTTCATCTGATACCTTCGAAGTTCTTGTTTTACACATGCCCCTGCAACGTCGTTCTCTCCTTTTCCATGACCAGTCTTAAAAAAATTCCAACAATGTGTAATGTTTGATTTATTATGAAGACGACACAACCAATAAAATGATCATAAAGATTTAAAATGACCCGCACATCCAACTGACCATATCCAATGCTGATCGAATCTGATCCCACGTTCTTTCAATGAATCATAAAATTTATCAAAACAATGTTTTACATAATGTGTATCGTGTGCTTGATCATCACTTATATAAAAGTGATATTCTTTAATAACATGTCGATTGTCCTTGGTGTTTTCTATGTTATCAAGACTCTTTTGAGAATGTCTATATAGAATGTGGACAAATATAGTGATTTGATCAGAATGATAATATTCACTCTATATTTCTTTTTGTGTAGTGAATGTGTAATTCTCTGCAAAATCAACTACAGACAAAATTGTCCCTAGTGGAAACACTTCACGAGTTTTTTTGAATTTTAGATCTTTCCATTGAGCTCTATGTGGATGCTTGATGTATTTATAAATTTCTTCCTCAAACTTCTTCAAAAAATCTATCACACAAATTTCATCTACTTTCAAATCAATCCTTTTGGGAATAACATTTGAAGAATGTGGAGTCGTGTTGTTGATATATTCATATCTCTTCCAATTGATTGTTATATTAGAAATTGATTGATCACTCATATCTATAGGATACTTTGAGTGAAAAAAACTTAGATTTCCGCAACGATCACATTTATTTCCACCAACACATTTTTTTGGTAAAATGTTTCATCACCTTCTCTTTCACATAGAATTTCAGATATAAAAGCACGGAATGTGGAAGGAGGAGGTGAACTTGACCATAATGTTTTACCAAAATCAATAAAAGTGTCATAATATAACTCAAATTCCACATGATAATGACAACAACAAGTGTCATGAACAATGATGGTTCTAACAAACCATGGTCTTTGTTGCACAAATGTATTGATGGAAATTTTAACTTCTTTGTGCTCTTCTTTGAACTTATTGAACAATTCTATTTGTTTCATTGAAAATATATGTTTTGGATGTTTTTCATATTGTTTTCATGCTATTCTTCATCACAACACATCCCTTGTATCTGGTGAAACATGAGATTCTGTCAACCAACAATTACGGGATGATTCTTTAACATTTTCTGCAAGTCTATCTTTGTAGGTTTGTCTAGAAATAACTGTCCAACAAGCAAGTTCATCATTTGCATCTATTTGCAATCGAAATTTTATATGTTTGTACAATTTTTTTCTTGACGTTCCCATCGTTTTTTCCACATGTCGTGTCAAACGATCTTTTATATTGTTAGATGAAACAATTGTTGTTTGTATCACTCTACGTGCAACACTGACATCTTTTTTTCGAGATTTTCCAAAAGTTTTTAATACACTAGTTATATTTTCAAAGACATTATGTTTCACCTTTGTATCTTTTGTCGAATTTTGAATACCCAATAATGATGTAGCTTCTTTTAACTTTCTTGAATTTATTAGACAGAGTAAAAGTTGAGCTTGTACTGTCACTGATTCATCTTTGAAAAAAGTATTATACATATTCGTAACATGATATATTATATAATGATTAAGTTATTTCTTCCCAAATTTGTCAATATCAACATTTTCTAATATTTCATCATCAATGTTGATAGATTCTTCTGCATATTTCAATTTAAATTTTATATTAAAAAACAAAACTCAAACATAAATTCACTAAATTATATATACAAGTGTTCATCTTATATTATATAGATATTTATGTACATACCAATAGGTGATTCAACTTATGCTTCAATTTCGGTTTCAACGACTTCATCGACATTATGTTTTTTGAAAAAAATCAAATCCAAATTACAATCAATCAATTAAATATTTTAAACAATAATTTAAATAAATGATTCTATACTTTTAATATAGACAATATGTGTACATGCATATACCTGATTGGATTTCTTCTTGTTGAAAATCTATATTTACATCATCATCGTTTCTTTTTTCAATATTTGCACGTTCTTGTTTCTTTCTCCAATAATGCTCTTTCCTTTGTTCATTATGTCGAGTTCTGTCTCGAGTACAATCAAATTTTCTCTTGCACAAACTTTTGTTTCCCATGAGTGTAGTTATCTATAAAAGTTAAATAAAAAAAATCAACATTTCATAATAGCCTTACAAAAACTTCATTCTCACAAAAGTAATTAAAACATAATTTATCAAGAATTTTATGTTAAACAACGCCTTCACCTTGAAAAAATGTTCAACAACGCCTTCAATATATAATTTTTTTTTTCATTCAAAACATCAACCACATTGTTCAAAACAATGAAGAACCGAAAAAAATGATTCAAAGTTTTGCTTAGGGGCTCCACACATGCAAAACCATGAAATCAGAGTGTCAATTGTGTTAAATTGGTTCGGACAAAAGCATATTTATAAGATTTGGCGCCAATTGAAATGAAATGACGTGTCCTTCATTTTTTTCACCCGACGGAATTCTCTCGCCCATCTTTTGGCTGAAAAAACAAATGTTCAACCGAAAAAATAGGAATCCGTTTATTTTTTACGGATACCGTTAGTAAAATATATTTTGGCCGAAGAAAAAAACTTTTCGGCTGAAAGATTCTTTCGGTTGAAAACCTTCAAATGGGACTGTTTGCAAGAACCTGATCATTCCCTCTAGCTTACTTGAACTTTTGAGGTTGCGGACTCCTGCAAATACTCATATTTTAGATTCGAAATTGATATCAGTATTTGCAAAATTGAATCTACTTTCTATGGATATAATTTGTTTTCATTTTCAATATTTTGATCTAATTTTATTTACTTTTATAAAAAAAACATTGCAGAATATTTTTAGGTGACATTATGATTCAGTGAAATGAAATATCCATATCTCTAAAAATACATAGTGGAAAATTTGGAAAAAATTATATTCACAATCCTTAAACTATTCTCTTCAAAAGGGTATTTTTAGATTTTAATTTTAAGTACAAACTAAGATAGATACAAGGTGGGGGAAAGCATGTGTTTAAAAGCTGCGACTATTTCATCTTGGTCAACTTCAAAAAATTCTAGAAATTATAACATTCATTCGTTAGATTCAAAATTATAGTCATAAGAAAATAGAGTCTTTGTAGATTGTTGCAATATATTTAGTTTGTCTAAACAAAATTTTAATAATAGATACATTGTTAGGGGAAAACATAACTCATTATCATTCCTTTCATTTTTAAGGAACATATTGTGAAACAATTGTCAAATTGACATATCAAATCTCAATAAAAATAATTTGAAAAATAGTCAGTAGAAAGCTAACAAAATTCTTCACAAGTTTTTTTTTTTATTGTAAAGTGAAATTCTAAATAAAAAAATACTTTTGTATACCGGAAGTTGAAGAACTTGTGAAAATATGGTTTTTTTTTTCTCACAAAACAAGCAAAATAGACACCCATCTTCATGATTTCACCCATGCAATACTGAAGTCATGATGCTCATGCTCCCCCTATGACCATCGTTCCCCATAGAATCATACCTCTATGCTTTATCTCCATGCATATAATCTCTCCCCCTTTGACATCAATGGAAAAGGTTACTTCCCTTCAGAGTTGCTCTCGTTGACTGAACTCTCCTTGGGGATGCTCCCCCTATATGAATTGTCCTTTTTTCTCTTAATGGTGCTTATTCATGTAAATCTATGACATATAAGAAAATAATTCAAAATTCATTGTGGGGCAGAAACTACTTCGGGTTTCTAGAAAATATACTCAAAATATTCCCTTGGAAGTGATTTTGTAAAGATATATGAAATATGTTCTTTGGTCCCAACATACTCAACTCTAATGTTCTTCTCTGCAACCTGTTCCCATAGAAAATGAAACTTGATCGAAATGTGCTTCTTTTTGGAGTGCATCACTAGATTCTTTGAGATACTAATGGAACTTTTGTTGTCACAAAACATCGGAATGGGCTCATCATACTCAACTTGTATATCTTTCAATTTTTGTTTCATCCATAGGACTTATGTACAACATGTTGTCGCTGCAATATACTCTACTTTGGTTTTATATAATATAATGATGATTGTTTCTTACTTAGCCAAGATACCAAACGCTCACCCAAGTAGAAAGTTGTTCCACTTGTACTTATTTGATCATTAATACAACCTTCCCAATCTGCATCTGTGTAGGCAACAAGTGATAGATCATTCCCTTTTGGATAACATAATTCAAACTCTTATGTTCCCTTGAAATATCAAAATATCCTCTTCACTGCTAAAACATGTGATTCCTTTGGTGTTGCTTGAAATAATACCACCTGTCCAACAGCGTGCATCACATCTGGTCAGGAAGTTGTCACATAGAGTAAGTTGTCAATCATTGACTTGTATTGCCTCTGATCTGTAGTCTTTGAATCATCATCTTTACTTAACTTGAAACTGGTTTGCATAGAAGTACCGACTGGTTTGAAATATTCCATTCTAGACCTCTTTATCATTTCTCTGATATACTTGGTCCGAGAAATAAAAATTCTTGGTTTTTTTGACATATCTGAAGACCCAAAAAGAAGGATAATTCTCCAAGCAATGACATCTCAAACTCATTCTACATATCCTTTTTAAATTCCTGGCTCATCCTATCATCATCACTTCCAAAGATAATATCATCAACATAAATTTCAATTAACAAAATACTATCTTGATTTACCTTGATGTAGAGGTTGTTGTATGCATTCCCTTTTCTGAACCCTTGTTGCTATAAGTATTTTTCTAGTCTAGAATACCATGATCTAGAGGCCTGTTTAAGACCATACAAGGCCTTTTACAACTTGCAAACATAATTTTCATTCTCTGAGACTAAAATCCTTCTGGTTACTCAACGTAGATTTCTTCCTCTATATCCCGCCCACAGGAACAAAGGTAATCCATGGTCATGAATCATCGATCTGGAAGCTCCAATTATCAACCTATTCTTCCTCTCCGCAACCCCATTCTGATCAGGTTTTTAAGGAATTGGCATCTCCCTTTTTATGCCCTACATGGTATAGAAATAAATGTACTCATTCGTGGCATACTCACCTCCTTTATCAGATCTCAATACTTTAATTTTCTTTCCTATCCATTTCTCAACAAGAGCTTTAAACTCTTGGAACCATGCAAGGACCTCACCCTTATGCTTCAGGCAATAAATATGGGTCTTCCTAGAGTGGTCATCAATGAACAATACATAGTACTCATGACCTTTCAATGATGGAGAAGACATCATGCCACTAACATCTGAATGTATCAAGTCAAGGATACATGTAGTCCTGCTATATTGGCTTGGAAATGGAGCCTTGGTGTACTTTCCCAAAGCACACCCCTTGCAGACATCATCATGCTCAATGCTAAACTCTGGGATACCTGTGGTGATCTCCCTAGAAATCCTCAGAGCTCCATGATGCAAATCCCCATCCTCTTGTGCCAAATCTCACATAAATCCCTGTTGTTGGTCATGCACACATTCCCCTAATGTCTCCCATATCATCCTGTACATCATCCTGTATTGAAATCCAATGAATTTTTCCTCTAAAATGTTACTTCCCTTTGGATAAAGGAGTACATGCCCATCTCTGAAAGTCACCACATATCCTCTGTCCTCGATACAAGAAACGAAAACAAGATTTTTCTTAAGGCCTGGAACATACAATACTTCTAGCAACTTCAGAGGACATAAAGACTCCCTCTAAAAATCCATTGTGCTAATCCCAACAACCCTCACAGCTCGGTTGTCTCCCAAAATGATGTCCAGTTCATGACTCTGTTTTCTAAGCTCTATAAACTACTCACGAACACCCAGCATGTGGCGAGAAGCACCATTGTCAATATACCACAGCATGGGAGATATTGAGCTACCCGACTACTCTGCCATAAAGGAAAATTCCTGATCAAATATCAAAGAGAAATCGTCCACCTCAACTGAAGCTGCCATGTTCTGTGTCTTCTTATTCTTCCTCTCAGGGCACGTCACTGCATAGTGTCCCATCTTCTGGCAGCACCAACATTTTACTTTTCTAAGGTCTTTCTCCCCATTTTTCTTCAGTTTTCCTTGTTGCTTACTTGGACCTGTGGGCCCTTGAGTCTTAAGCTTCCCCTTCCTCCATTTATCTGAAAGAGCCACATTCTCCTCCTCCTCCTTAACGCTAGATGAGCTTCCCGCCAGATAGCCTTTCAGGGTCTCCTCCTGAATGAAATCATCCCAAACCCTTTCCCGGGAAAGCAAGTTCTCACGCCCCACAATCGCCTGAACAAACATAGCCCATGGTTTTGACACACCATTCAAGGATATCCAAACAAGCTCGTCTTCTCCCACTGCCTCCCCTACTGTTGAAAACTCGTCCCTTACTTGTGTCATTTGAGTAAGGTATGAAGTAACTCCTTCACTCTTGGTCATCCGAATACTTTTCATCTTTTCCCTCAACACCATCTTCATGTTCTCAATTGTGCTTTGATACATGCAAGTCAAAGCCTCCCACATCTGATATGCATGCATTTTACTGCTGACATGTGGAACTACATGGTCTTTTATGGCATCAAGAATTATCTTTTTCTCCTTAAAATCCTTTTTATTGAAGGATGCTAATGTTGTTGCATTTGTGGGTACTGCAACAGTCTTCATGGCAGTACTTTCAACAGTGTCCCAAAGTTCATTTTCTTGGAATTTAAGTAAAATGATTATTTCCTTCCATGGAAAAAAAAATTATGCCCCTTCTAGCCTATCCTCCCACCTCAAACCTGTAGCCATACTATTGAAGAAAATAATCTCAAACCACCACTCAACAAATATGCCCACAAAATTTTACTTGCTAATATAAAATTTATGAGTGTTAATAACTCGCTTCCCAGTTGTTTTAAGGTTGTTTCAGTCACCAAAGCTCTGATACCATGAAGAAATTTGATGTCCCCAATCAAGTTTCAATCACTCCTTATCATTCCCATAGTTTAATGCCCAACCCGTGAACGGAAAATTCCTCATATAACATTTATTTAAATTCTGGAAATGAAATTGTTGAATTTGAAACACAAGAGACAACTTCTTTGACTAAAAATTAAATGAAAAATTAACCCAGCAATAACTAAACACAGTACACATAAAAGTTTTGGTCCAAAAATGACCCAGGAAAAACCTCTAGGGTGGGGGAAGCTTGTTCTTTTGAGAAGGCAACTTCTTTTATTAAATTTCAAGCATCTGGAAATTACATTTGCAGCAGAAAATTAAATACATAGCCGGGAAAACTTATATCTCTTTTCCCAAGACAAACTTCCTTGGAAAACGTTCCAACAACCTCCTCGAATTCCAAGACCAACTAACTCAGAAATTATGTACATTGTACAGATTCAATTAATGTTGTACGACTGCCTCAATTTTCGTGCAAAATTTACCTCGATTTATGTGCATAAATTCATACTGTATGAATTGGTTATTGCTGTCATTTATTTCTGGTATTTGCCTCAATTTTCATTCCGACCTTTGCATGGAAATTCGTGCCACTCTTTTCTGGAAATGATCTTCTTCATGTTCTTCTTCAATCTACTCTCTCTTCAGCAAATGCTTGTGTGTGTTCTCTCAATGGACTCATGCGAGACATTTAATAATCTCTTTCCCCTCTTGACCTTCCATATTCTCAAAGTGACTTTGGGTGTCCACGTGATCCAATGACTCATAATGAATTAGATCAAGAGTGGAAAATAAAGTGCACATGAAAATCACTTTTTAATATTTAGTTCACCCAACTTAAATAAAAAACCTACTTAGCTTTTATTTCCTAAATCACTTTCACTTTATGAAATAAAAGGGGTTCACATTTAAAGTGGTCAGATTTCCCTAGGCAAAAAGATCAAACCTAAAAAACACCACTTACCTGGGTATAAAAATTAACACTAAGTCACTTCATAATAAGGTAAAATATCTAAGAACATCATTAAACCATGCATGGAAATTATATCATAAAACATCATGATCCAAATTAAATCATCGTAAACCCTAATAATATACATATAAATAACACAAATAAAGACAACATTAAAAACATTACATTAATGTAATTTTTGCAATATCCTCTAAATCTTAGAACATAAATACAAATATTCCATCCTATTCTATATATAAGAATATATTAAATTATTCCAAATGGAATTTTGTGTCTCTTTGTGATAATCAATAACTCTCCTCCTGTTTTCTCATTTGTATAATGATGCATTG
>JASDQU010435347.1:66424-88598 GCA_032191745.1 Picea mariana
GAAGAGCCACCTCCAACTTTGTGGGAAAGAAAATTCTGACCACGGCAGAGAGCAGTTTTCTCGGAGAAGGGCCTGCACTCCAGAACTCCACCTGCAATAACAGCCATTAAGGCAAACCAGGCCAAATAGCAGAAAAACAAGATAGAAATTAAATTACGCCGTGTAGATGAAGGCTGGCAATCTATCTATGTTTTACCAAGTCATATAGCAGAGAAAACTAGAGAGAAATTAAATTACTCAGTGCAGATGAAGCACGGCAATCTATATATATATATATATATATATATAGAAGCATATGCGGGGCTTATGTATATATACCTAGAATTAGAATATGTCGTGATACTTTTATGATTCCCGTATTTTAGAATTCTCAATCCAGTAATTTTACACGAAGAAGTCCAAGAAACGCGGGAGCGCGTTGAAGATAAGGTTCGTTGTAAGGCCGAGAATTCTCACACGAGGACTTCTTTGTTTATGAAGTGACTCAATAAGTGTATAAATTCATTTATTTTATGGATGGAGAAATTTAAATTTTAAAAATTTTCAATAAAATTTTATTTTATATTATATTTATTTATATATTTGAAAATATTCACATTTTTAAAATAATTTTTATAAATTAAATGGAAATAAAATTTTATAATAATTTAATTATTTATTAATTTAATATTTAATTTTTGAGAATATTTTCTTTTAATTATCTGGAAAGCTGTACATTTATTGGAAATGAGTATATTTAATGAATACAACTTAATCTTCATAACTAGTCCCGTGAGACACAGGGCGGTTGGTAATGACAAGTATCTTTCTCCAAGTGTTGGGAGGAAGTCTTGAGGTCAAATCCGGCCCTCCGGGACGAATTATAATTAACTTGTTTACTTTTTCACATTTACTTAATCATAAGCTACTCACTCTCCCATAAAAATGTTGTTTAATTATGAAATAAATTTATTTATTAATGATGATGATTAACGTCCACTAAAACCAAAATACCTAAGTAAAATTTTATTCTTACTTTGAGAGCTACCCAATCAGTATTATAGATCTCCCTGAAGTTGCACACGAGCAAAGGTGACGAAGTCCCCTGCCAGGGCTCGTGGATTTTCTTGCTTTGAGAGCTACCCAATCAGTATTATAGATCTCCCGTTTGGAGTTGCACACGAGCGAAGGTGACGAAGTCCCCTGCCAGGGCTCGTGGATTTTCTGTCCCTAAACGAGATCGAACATCATTCTCTTCCTCTTAGAAAAAAAGACACAATACAATGTTTTCACAAGCACCAAAACCCTACAAACTCTATAGCATATTTTATTTACAAACTCTAAGTAAGGTTTATGTTAAAATTAAGGTTTGTAAATTAAATACATTTTTCCTTGTTCATTAGCCACAATTATGTGGCTGTGCTACATTCAAAAATACAATTTAAATAACAAAAAATTGTGATTTTGCTAAGATTTAAATTTATGTAACTAGATTCTAATGGAAAAAAATAAAATTGAAAACAGTTGAACAAAACCTATAATATTTATTGATATTCATACTCTGTTCATATTTCAGAATTTTTTATATATTTTTACTTAAAAAAAGCGTGGTGTAATTAACCCACATTAACGCTTTATATAAATGTTATTTTCATGTAATTTTTTTCAATCAAATATAAAATTGGATGAAAAACTTTCCATAATACGTAGATGTTGGCTTTTCTTATTCTTTATACACAAATTTACGTTTACGTGAAATTTTCTGAACCGTGAATGGAGTTGTCCGTGTCGGTGTCATTGGGCCACATTCACGATTTATGAACCCCATTTCCACGCATTTTCTCTTCAATGCCACATGGCGGAGATTTCGATTTTGAACGCCATTTCCACGGATGTTCTCCTTCCATGCCACATGGCGGAGATTTCTGAGTAACCGTGTCTGAGCGACAGTGATGCAATTGACACCTGCGGACAACAATTTGGCTCTCTCCTCGAAATCAGAAATTGGGATACGTTTTGAGTAAGTCTAGCTGCAATGTATGCATCATCAGTATACAGATGGCAAACTATGAGTAAAAAACGACAAGGCAGAATGGATTGCAATTTGCCACACCAATGCATCATTATACAAATGAGAAAACAAGAGGAGAGTTATTGATTATCATAAAGAGACACAAAATTCCAATTGGAATAATTTAATATATTCTTATATATAGAATAGGATGGAATATTTGTATTTATGTTCTAAGATTTAGAGGATATTGCAAAAATTACATTAATGTAATGTTGTTAATGTTGTCTTTATTTGTGTTATATGTATATTATTAGGGTTTACGATTTAATTTGGATCATGATGTTCTATGATATAATTTCTATGTATGGTTCAATGATGTTCTTAGATATTTTACCTTATTATGAAGTGACTTAGTGTTAAATTTTATACCAAGGTAAGTGGTGTTTTTTAGGTTTGATCTCTTTGTTTAGGGAAATGTGACCACTTTAAATGTGAACCCCTTTTATTTCATAAAGTGAAAGTGACTTAGGAAATAAAAGCTAAGTGGGTTTTTTATTTAAGTTGGGTAAACTAAATATTAAAAAGTGATTTTCATGTGCACTTTATTTTCCACTCTTGATCTAATTCATTATGACTCATTGGATCACGTGGACACCCAAAGTCACTTTGAGAATATGGAAGGTCAAGAGGAAAAATAGATCATTAAATGTCTCTCATGAGTCCATTGAGAGAACACACACAAACATTTGCTGAAGAGAGAGTAGATTGAAGAAGAACATGAAGAAGATCATTTCTAGAAAAGAGTGGCACGAATTTCCATGCAAAGGTGGGAATGAAAATTGAAGCAAATACCAACAATAAATGACAACAATAACCAATTCATACAATATGAATTTATGCACATAAATCGAGGTAAATTTTACACAAAAATCGAGGCAGTCATACACCATTAATTGAATCCGTACAACGTACATAATTTCTGAGTTTGTTGGGCTTGGAATTCGAGGAGGTTGTTGGAATGTTTTCCAAGGAAGTTTGTCTTGGGAAAAGAGAGATAAGTTTTCCTTGCTGTGTATTTAATTTTCTGCTGCAAATGTAATTTCCAGATGCTTGAAATTTAATAAAAGAAGTTGCCTTCTCAAAAGAACAAGTTTCCCCCACCCTGGGGGTTTTTACTGGGTCATTTTCGGACCAAACTTTTATGTGTACTGTGTTCAGTTATTGCTGGGTTAATTCTGCATTTAATTTCCAGTCAAAGAAGTTGTCTCTTGTGTTTCAAATTCAACAATTTCATTTCCAGAATTTAAATAAATGTTATATGATGAATTTTCTGTTCACGGGTTGGGCATTAAACTATGGGAATGATAAGGAGTGATTGAAACCTGATTGGGGACATCAAATTTCTTCATGGTATCAGAGCTTTGGTGACTGGAACAACCTTAAAACAACTGGGAAGTGAGTTATTAACACTCATAAATTTTATATTAGCAAGTAAAATTTTGTGGGCATATTTTTTGAGTGGTGGTTTGGGATTGTTTTCTTCAACAATATGGCTACAAGTTTGAGGTGAGAGGATAGGCTAGAAGGGGCAAAAATTTTTTGTCCATGGAAGGAAAGAATCATTTTACTTTTCCAAGAAAATGAACTTTGGGACACTGTTGAAAGTACTTCCATGAAGACTGTTGCAGTACCCACAAATGCAACAACATTAGCATCCTTCAATAAAAAGGATGTTAAGGTGAAAAATATAATTCTTGATGCCATAAAAGACCATGTAGTTCCACATGTCAGCAGTAAAATGCATGCATATCAGATGTGGGAGGCTTTGACTCGCATGTATCAAAGAACAATTGAGAACATGAAGATGGTTTTGAGGGAAAAGATGAAAAGTATCCAGATGACCAAGAGTGAAGGAGTTACTTCATACCTTACTCAAATGACACAAGTAAGGGACGAGTTGTCAGCAATAGGGGAGGCAATGGGAGAAGCCGAGCTTGTTCGGATATCCTTGAATGGTGTGTCAAAACCATGGGCTATGTTTGTTCAAGCGATTGTGGGGCGTGAGAACTTGCTTTCCTGGGAAAGGGTTTGGGATGATTTCGTTCAGGAGGAGACCCTGAAAGGTTATCTGCCGGGAAGCTCATCTAGTGTTAAGGAGGAGGAGGAGAATGTGGCTCTTTCATCCAAATGGAGGAAGGGGAAGCCCAAGACTCAAGGGCCCACAGGTCCAGGTAAGCAACAAGGAAAACCGAAGAAAAAGGGGGAGAAAGACCTTAGAAAAGTAAAATGTTGGTGCTGCCAGAAGATGGGACACTATGCAGTGACGTGCCATGAGAGGAAGAATAAGAAGACACAGAACATGGCAGCTTCAACCGAGGTGGATGATTTCTCTTTGAGATTTGATCATGACTTTTCCTTTATGGTAGCGTAGTCGGGTAGCTCAGTATCTCCCACGCTGTGGTATATTGACAATGGTGCTTATCACCACATGTCGGGTGTTCGTGAGCAGTTTATAGAGCTTAGAAAACAAACTCATGAACTGGACATCATTTTGGGAGACAACCAAGCTGTGAGGGTTGTTGGGATTGGCACAATGGATTTTTAGAGGGAGTCTTTATGTCCTCTAAAGTTGCTAGAAGTATTGTATGTTCCAGGCCTTAAGAAAAATCTTTCTTTAGTTTCTTGTATCGAGGACAGAGGATATGTGGTGGCTTTCAGAGATGGGCATGTACTCCTTTATCCAAAGGGAGGTAACCTTTTAGAGGTAAAATTCATTGGATTTCAATATAGGAGGATGTACAGGATGATATGGGAGACATCAGGGGCATTTGTGTGCATGACCAACAACAACGATTTATGTGAGATTTGGCACAAGAGGATGGGGCATTTGCATCATGGAGCTTTGAGGATTGCTAGGGAGATCACCACAGGTATCCCAGAGTTTAGCATTGAGCATGATGATGTCTGCAGGGGGTGTGCTTTGGGAAAGTACACCAAGGCTCCATTTCCAGACCAATATAGCAGGACTATATGTATCCTTGACTTGATACATTTAGATGTTAGTGGCATGATGTCTTCTCCATCATTGAAAGGTCATGAGTACTATGTATTGTTCATTGATGACCACTCCAGGAAGACTCAGATTTATTGCCTGAAGCATAAGGGTGAGGTCCTTGCATGTTTCCCAGAGTTTAAAGCTCTTGTTGAGAACCAGATAGGAAATAAAATTAAAGTATTGAGATTTGACAAAGGAGGTGAGTATGCCACGAATGAGTACATTTATTTCTGTAACATGTAGGGCATAAAAAGGGAGATGGAAATTCTTTACAAAACTGAGCAGAATGGGGTTGCAGAAAGGAAGAATAGGTTGATAATTAGAGATTCTAGATTGATGATTCATGACCATGTATTACCTTTGTTCCTGTGGGTGGAGGCCTACAACACTACAGTTTATCTCCAGAATCAGAGTCCTCACAGGGAAGTTGGGGATATGACTCCAGAGGAGGATTTCACTGGGCAGAAGCCTCTGGTTGAGAATTTGAGGATTTTTTGATGTATCAGGTTCTCTCATGTTCCCAAAGAGAAGAGGACGAAGATGGAACCCACAACTGAAAATATTTTACTTGTGGGTTACAGTGAGACTTCTAAAGCCTATCGACTTTACATCCCTGCACTCAAGAGGGTTGTTGTTAAGAGGGATGTGAAGTTTGAGGAGGAGAGGGCTTGTAGGAGGTCACAAGATTTAGAGAAGAGACAACCTTCGATTTCTCAGTAGAAAGGAGTCAAGTACATAGAGTTGGGACTCAGAGTTCTAGCACGAGAGGCACTGGGGTGTCAAGGATTATAGGTTCACCAATGGTCACAGTACATATTGGCTCACAGGGAAGTCCACAAGTCAGCTCGTCGAGCACTTCACAATTTAGTCCTATGGTTGATATCTCACATGGCACTTCAGGTTCTACATGCACATGTATAGATGTTTAGAGTATTGGCTCACCAAGCTCAGTTGGTCAGCTTTCAGGGGTATCTTTTTCGAGTGAGGCTGAGGAGGCTATTTCAGGGAAGAGGAAGCCCAAGTGGTTTTGGGACACCTTGAAAGAAGCTGAGACAATAGGGAATCCTACAAATTACACCAAAGAGAGAAGATCATTAGAGAGATTCTGCAGTTATGTAACGATGGTGACATGTATTACAGAGTCTGAGCCTTCTAGCTATGAGGTGGAATCCACACAACAGGTTTGGAGGGAATCCATGGTGGAGGAGCATGCATCCATCATGAAAAATGATGTGTGGGAGGTTGTAACCAGGCCTGATGGGAAATTAGTGTTATCCTCCAAATGGATTTATAAGATAAAGTATGCTGCAGATGGAAGTATTGAAAAGTATAAGGCTCGATTTGTGGTGTGAGGGTTCTCACACAGAGAGGGAGTTGATTATAGTGAGACCTTCACTCCCGTAGCTCGATATACTTCAATTTAATCTATTATTTCGATTGTAGCAGAGATGGGGTGGAAGATTCACCAAATGGATGTCAAAACCGCCTTTCTCCGTGGCATTATTTAGGAGGAGATTTATGTTGAGAAGCCACTTGGTTTCGAGGCTTATAGTGGAGAGTCCCATGTTTGTTGCCTAAAAAAGGCGTTGTATGGTCTGAAGCAAGCTCCCAGAGCTTGGTATTCTCGCATTGATGCATACTTGCAACATATGGGTTTCATGAAGTGTGATGCAGACCCCAACTTGTATTACATCAGTGTTGATGGTGAGCTACTTGTGCTTATTCTCTATGTTGATGATTTCTTCATTATAGGTGCAGAGAAACTTATTGAGGGCTGCAAGAGGGATCTTGCCTTAGAGTTTGACATGAAGTATATAGGGTTGATGCATTACTTTCTGGGGTTGGAGGTGTGGCAAGAAGAGGGGCATATCTTCATGGGACAAAGAAAATATACAATTGATATTCTCAATAGATTTCACATGGGTGATTGCAAACCCATGTCCACTCCGGCCATTGACGGGAAGGAGATTTATTCCTCTGATTCTGAGTTGGTGGATCCTACATTATATCGTTAATTCATTAGTTCCGTGATGTATTTGGTCAATACACGACCAAATATTTGTTTTGTAGTTAATACTCTCAGTCAGTTTATGGTGGATCCTGTTGATGGGTCTTCTATCCCTTGACTCAATAGTAGGAACCAAACCCGCCATTGAGGCCCAATTAGACTCTGCAACGTTTGAAGATGGAATGGTTCTCCAGATTTTGCGATCCGACCAGTTTTATCGGTGGGATTTGTGTTTTCTTTTGAAGGCTCTTCCTTCAGTTAAGACTATTCGCTTCTGTATTTTATCTTGGGTAGGATTGGTAGGAGAAGTACAAGCCAGTATAAACCAACTTGACCAAAAACATGATTTAGTTTTAACTACTGGGGAAGAGGTTGAGCTTGGGATAACCTGCTACTCAAACATGAAGACAATGATTCTATGCCACAGGCCTAGTACTAATACATTAACCATGCAAGCACCCAATTACTGTCCGAGAAACTAATTATTAGAAAGAAAGCACATATGTAAGAAGATAATGGAAAGAAAAACAATTCATCTACCATAACCCTTCATCACATAATAACACAATGATTTATCTTCATCATTAAAGCAAAGAACATTAAGATATTGCACCAGATAACTTGACAACATAATCAATTGCTCTTACTCATTACTACATCATTCATGAAACAAGATAGGAAGTAGTTCTTCTCCGAGTCCAATCACATGCATCTGATGAAAATAGTTTGTCTTTGGTCCAAAAGGACTTCTCAATTCCTAGCAGCTTCAAAATAATTCTTAACAACCAAAAAGAAAGAGTTCTTACAACAACCATTGACCCTTTACTAATTGGCCGGTGTCTTTATTTATAGTATAAATTTTTAACTGAAACTAACGGCTAAGTGCAGTTTAAACAAAACAAAAATCACCACGTGGCATTATCTTCTAACAACTTCTTTAATAGTCGTCCCGAGATACGTCTTGGAAAGGGTGACTTCTCTCGTATTCAGTCTAGTTGACAAACAATTCTTCACAAGTTTGGGCCCATGGAAATTTGTGTTGTTCCATTAGGGCTGCATATATTCCCCTGATGTCTACTGCATGCGCCCAGTACTTTACTAAAATGGAGTTCAACTGTTGTAGCATGGTTTGGGCTCTAATCGGATATTCTACAAATTGTTGCACTTTCCTTGGCCTCACATCGACTATCTTTGTGGACTCTTTGGTCCATAGTGAATCTTGTTCAACATGCAGCTTGACCACATCATTGAGGTCGATGAAATTATCGGGGGTGCTGAACTCGGAGATCCCGACATCCTTCATTATTTTGTTAATTTTATCCTAGTGCTTCTTGCGCCTGGTCCATTGTTCTTGGATCTCTCGATGTGGGTCCCGAGACATCTTAGCCCAGTACTTGGCTTATTGCTTCATGCAATTAAGACTACTTTTTCCTACCATCTAAATGTCGTTTTTTTCCTTATCTCGGCCTTGCTGGACTACCTCAGTGTACTTGAGTCTTTCTATCTCTTTCTGCACCCTTTCATACCATCGCTCCATTTCCTTACATGTCGCGAGTGCCATGAGAGTGTCCTCCTGGAACTCATCTATGTTCTCGGTTAACATGTGTCTTTCCTTCTTGAACTCATTGTAAACTCTTGCGAAATCACCTCTCAGATATACAACGGTTTGCATGGCACCTTTATAGTATTCAACAAGATAGCACAAGTGCTCGAGCTCCTTTAGGGCGATGACTAGTTCCTTTTTGTCCCTCCTGGCTCTATCCAAGGTGGCATCTGAGAGGGAATTTCCTACACCGATCAGTTCAGACTTCCGGGCGTTTGTTGTGTTGATCAAGTTCTCCTTTGTAGTAACTAACATGGAGTGATCCAACGAGATCCTTCTTTTCTTTGCAGTCCTTTGAACAATGGCCTTTCTCTTTTGATCATAGGAGATTGCATAGATATCTTCTACCTCGTCTACTAGCTCTAGTATCTACCGATCGCCCCATGTTATCTTGTTTCCCAAACTATTGGTGGTGTATATTTGTTCAAGATTGGGCTCTCGAACTTCCTCGTTGTGCCTTGTGGGTCCGACTTCTACTTGTCGCTCATTAGGGATTTGACTATTGGGAAGAATGAAGGTGTCAGGTACAAACTCATTACTTACTTGCTCATCGGCCGTAGAACTGCTGATTTCCTTTTGTGGGGATCCTTTCTTTGTCTCCTCCGGTTCAGGCTTGTCATTCAGATCCGCTTTGGTTTCCGATTCATTGGGTTCTTTTGTGTCGAGGCCTCTTTCGGCCTCTGTTTCCTTTTGTGAGACCTCCTTGTCTTGAACTTCGAGCTTAGGGGAGGAAACTTTCTCGGGACCTTTTTCCTCTTGGACATGCATAGGGGAGTCGTGAGATTGTTTCGGGATTTCGTCGTCGCTATATATATGTATAAGTTTGCTAAGGGGATAAGGTGCTCGTGTTTCTATCGACACCCGACCTATCTCTGTTTGATTTTCCATAACCATAGGGGAATTGACCGACGATGTTGTGGATCTAGTGTTACCTAACCCGATGGTGTTCCCAAGGTCTATGGAATCGGGGCTCTTCCGACTCCCTGAGCTTGTAGTAACTTTGAACCTCTGATGGCAAGAAAACCTCAACGCATCCACCATTATCATCATTAATCAAACATTTATGAGCATCGGTGTGGTCAATGAGCCACTTTAGGAGCTCAATGCAAGGAAACACCAGAGTTCAGCTTGCCACCATGTGTAGATAATCCCTACGGATGTTTGGGAGGACATAATCATCGATCTTCCTTGTATCGGGATCGTTGTGCGGGGTATACTCGAGGGGTTCTTCTTTCTTTATTTTCTTAAACAATTCTTCCCAGTGAGGGAATTTTTTTTTGGCTCCAATGTTTGCCTCTGTGTCTTCGAAGGCCGAGGGTTGGACGAAGGCCTTCTTGGTAGATGTCTTAATGACAGGCACTAGTTTGGGGGCGAATTATAATTGTCTTGCAACTGCTGGGGAGGAGCCCTCTCCTTCTTCTGGTTCTTGCTGCTTTGGCGCTCTTGGGGATTTCCCGGTGGAGGGTTTCTTCGGAGGCATTGTTCCTGCAATTAAAATAGCCTTTAAACATGTGTATAGAGCAACGTTGGGTTGTGAACATAAAAATGAAGCGTAAAACACCATAAGTGGATACATACCTGTAATTCTTGCTAAGAACTTTGGATGACTTCTCCGGATTGTTAGCCCTACTCCTCAGTTTGTTCTGAAATCTTTTCCATGCAGAATAGGATCATACACAATGACTTCGAAAGAATATAAATGGAGAGACTCTATCCGTCATATCAACCAGTTAATACGAGTAATAAATGCAATTCAAAATAAACTATCGTCGGTTCTCCGTAATTAAATTCTAACTGGTTGATGACGGAGGTGAAGAGGTAGATGCATTGCATCGACAAGATTAAATTGTTTCTTTTGATTCGCGCACAGATTAGAAACTAATGCGCGATCCACAATTTTACTAACACTTTAAATGTGTCGTACCTAAAAAATCTAAGGGTTAAAACGTCTCATCACGTCGTGTCTTTCTGGCGTGGAGGTTGGGGATCAGTGAACGGGGAAATTTTTAGGTGTGCAGCGCCTTGGCGGGTTATCATCTTCGTTACCTCCCATCGCTGAAAACGTTTCGAGAGTCGGCGATTGGTGATACCACTCCTCCCCTTGCGTGATGCTTACTTTTTTCGTTTTCCTATCGAAGCCGAACATATCGGTCTTCGGCGATATCCCTACCAAAGTTCAATTGCAAAAAGAAAGAATTTTGTCTACTGACACCGATGAATATCGACGTTCGACTATTATGAACTCCTCAAGAGACTTTCATGACCTTTGACCTTTACCGATGTCAAAATCCCTAAGCACGTTGGGGAGATCTTTAGTTTGCCGATTCCTCAAGTGGTTGTTAAGTACACTTTAATGGTTAAGATGATTATTTGTTGTATGTTCAAGAAAACTTTAAAAAATTCAAAAATGAAACATAAAAGATAAGCGCAGACATCAGTTTCATACTTAAGGAAAAACATACAGTGCAAAGGATCAAGTGGTACCCAAAAAGTAAAAATGGACATAAACTTTTTAGGGTGTGTTGAGTGCTCAACAGAGCTCAGGATAGTACACTGGATAGTTGTAAAACACGTGATTTGGTATTTGATGGGAACTATTGACTATGGTTTGGATTATGTTCATGGTGATGGAGTGAGACTTGTAAGATTCATAGATTCAGATTGGGCAGGTCCAGTTTCAGACAAGAAAAGCACTTTAGGTTGTTGTTTTGGATTGGGTTTGGCTATTGATCCAGATTTTATGAGCATAACAAAATGAATACAGATTATTAAAATATGCTTAACACAAAATAACAGAGATACAGTAAAACTGGTTTTTTATTCAATAAGGAAATAAGTTGAAACTGTAAAATGCACTGGAAAACAAGCTTGCTGGAATGGTGGCGGCTTATCTTTAAGAAGAGATGTGACGACTGCGCTCATTGGCAAAAATATGGTTACAATGAGGCTTTGAAGACCTTTTAAAATAAACAGGAATGTAAAAAAACCTAGGCATCCAAAAACCTAACCTTAGGATATGAAGCACCAAAAGTCATGTGGGCCCCGTTTGGGTAAGTTAGTACATCAACTTCCCGGGGTTGTAACTTTTGCATACGATCTCTGTTTTAGGTGAACGATAGCCCGTTGGAAAGGTATGATCGAGAAGAATTTTTTTTGACTGGCCTAGGTCAATGATTTTGATGGTCACTTGGGCCCCAAATCCCCAAAAAATGTTGTTTAGGGACTCAATACGACCCCAAAAGTTTGGAACCCGAAAAACTTTCGAAAAACTGTCAACGTGGAAAGTTGTTTTTTGAGAAAGTGGAATAGGTTGGTGGCCACTAATATCCACTTGGATCAATCCTACCTCCTTAGGAAGCAATGGTATCCATTGCGTTGAGTTCCCCCATCAGATGAGGAAATTTCTACTGAATTTGGCCCCCGATGAGCCACTTGCCTTGGTGTAGGAGCTAGCTTGCTTTGACGACTCAATAAAGCTGATCTGTTGCTGTCGAGTGCCCTTGATCTATGTGTCCAAAATATGGTCACTAGATGATTGCTTCATGTATTTGAGGTTGAGCTCTGTTGGTGTCCACTACTCTTCTATCTCTGAGGTGTCCAATAATGGTGGGAAATATGACTGAAGGAGAGCCACATTGAAGACTAGATTTAGACCAAGGAAGGGGGGAATGTTGAGCTCAAAAGAATTTGTCACCCACAAACTTGGTGATGGTGTACGACCCATAATGGAGTGGGTGAAGCTTCCGATGGGGCCCTGTAAGGAGTTCTCTCTGGAAATACAACCAAACTTTGTCGCCCACTTGAAACTTATGTGGCACCCAATGTTGATCATGGCGCTGCTTGTACTTGGAATTAGACTTCTGTAGAATATCCTGAACTTGTTGGCGGATGTGTTGGATCCACTCAATGAACCGGGTGACTTTGTTAGCTTCTGGTGGAGCAGGGGACGAGTCGGTCGAGGTGGTTGCCAGGGGTAGTGCAACATCCATGGGGCCCAATGGTTGGAATCCCAACCCCACTTGAAAGGGGTTGTGGCCAGTTGAGCTATGCAAGGCTCAGTTGTAGCTATGCTGGACATAGGGAAGAATCTCATCCCATGTGCGGGGGTGTTTTGAATTATACAGGCACATGATATGTATGACCATCTGATTGCTGACCTTAGTTTGGCCATTTTTCTAGGGGTGGAAGGCAGTAGATTTGGTGAGCTTGGTATCCAGTAGTGACCAGAGGCTCGATCAGAATGAGCTGAGAAACCGACTATCATGGTCTGAGATAATGGTTTGTGGGATCCCAAAATGTACCCATACTCATTCAAAGAATATCTTGGCAGTGGCTTCTGTTGTGATGTTCTTCTTGCAGGTGGCTAGAATCTCCATCTTGGAAAAGCGATCAACAACCATAAAAACACAATCATTTCCCCTCTTTGTTGACGAGAGGCCCAACATGTAGTCCATTGATATGGATTCGCGCATCCTGTTAGGAGTAGGAAGAGGGGTGTATAGGCTCTATTTCTTAGTGGTCGGTTTGACAATAGCATAGGCGGTGCAGGACTTGATATACTTGCCAACATCCTATCGAAGTTTCATCCAGTAGAAATGTTTTTGCAACACTGCCACTGTCTTTTCTATGCCAAAGTGTCTTGCCACCCGACTGTAGTGATCTTCCCAAATCATCTTTGCGCGCTCACTTGATGGAACACAGAGATGGCCCAAATGACACAACAAACCATCTTGAAGATGAAAATTAGCGACCACTGTGTTGGCACCCAACATTTGGTAGGTGGTGGAGAAGTCAGGTTTTGTCTCGTAGAGGTAGGTCCATTCGGAGGTCTCGTGGCCGCAAGAGTCTAGCACCCTAGTGAGTGTCTCGACTGGAGGTCGGCTGAGGCAGTCAACAACTCGGTTGGTACTTCCTGTTTTATACTTGATGTTGAGGTGGAACTGCTATAAGTATGTTGACCACTTTTGATGGCGATCATTCTACAATTTTCCTTGTGTCTGCATGAATTGTAGTGGCTTGTGATCAGTGTGGATAACTGTCTACTTCCAAAGAATGTAATGTCTCCACTGGCAGCAGGCTTGCAAAATGGAGTACATTTCTTTGTCGTAAGGAGGGTCCTTACGGAAAAAATATGATAATGTCTCACTATGATATGCCACGAGGTGGCCATATTGAGTGAGAACGATGTCCACAACATAGTCTAAAGCATATGTCTCGATCTCAAAGGGATTCTACAGGTCTGGTAATGAAAGTACCATGGATGAGAACAAACACTTCTTTAAGTCATTGAAGGCTTGTTGTTAGGACAGGCCCCACACAAATTTTGCTTTACCGCCACCCCTGGTTACTTGGTTGAGGGCCCTGCGATATGAGAGAATCCCAACACGAACCTGCGATAGAAATTGGCGAGGTCCAAGAAGATCCGAAGTTCAACGAGTGTGGTTGGGGCTGGCCAGTGACAGATAACCTGGATATTGGGTGGATCCACATGAACACCATGTTGATCAATGATGTAGCCTAAGTAATGGACCCTGTCCATGATGAAGGAGAATTTTTCCAAGTTTACATATAGTTTGTGCTACCGCAGGGTGTGTAGAACCTGTTGAATATGCTGCAAGTGTTCTTCCCAAATCTTACTGTAGATGAGGATGTCATCCAGATACATCATTACAAAAGTATTGGTGAAAGTTCATAGGATATATTCCATCATCCTCATAAATTTTTTTGGAGCATTTGTCAAATGAAAGGGCACGACCAACTATTCAAAAGGACCTTTTTTTGACTTGAAGGAAGTCGTCCATACATATTTTTTTTCTATTGGGACCTGGTGGTAGCCAGACTTTAGATCAATCTCATTGAAGTATTTGGCCCCCATGAGCTAATCAAGGAGGTCGCCAATTTGGGGAATCGACTACTGGTTTCAGACTGTGATTTTATTCAGGGCCCGATAATCAATGCAGAGTCACCAGGTCTTGCCTTTCTTCTGCACCAGCACGATTGGGCTCCCACAAGGTGATGAGCTAGGACGGATGTGACCCTTGTGGATCAGTTTTTGGATCTGCCTCTTGATATCGTCATTTTCTAACAAAGAGCGGTGATAGACTGGTCCATTGGGTAGCGATGTGCCTAGGGTCGGCGATAAGTTGGATTTTCAAAATTCTGAGTACACCAGCATACTCGCCTCAGCTCAGCGCATCTATTCCTTGAATCAGAATTTCAAAATTTGAAGTTTGAAAAATTAGGGTTTCCTCATAAAACCCTAAGTTGCAGTTGTAGTTGCAGCCGTAGTTGTAGTCACCCATGAAGTTTTTAAAGAGTTGGTAATGATTACCGCTGCTGCCATATGGTGCCACCACCTGCAATTGATATCAGAGGTATGTACTCACATATGTTTAATGGTTAAACCCTAAAGAATATTTGCAGGAGAAGGGATCTCTTGCCATAGATCCAGAAGGATCTCAATATCCAACACATTCAAAGGAATGATGCAACCCAGGTGTGATTATTCTGATATACATCCATTTGTCATGACATTATCTTAATCAGTGTTGCATGTTGAAGATATGATCAAATTATTAGAAGGATTAAAAGTTGATCATAGAGCTTATCCTCTAACCTAACCTTCTATCAAGATAGCGTATTGTCTCAGTACAGAAGATAGGTTGAAGAAAGCACTCGTCATCTTGAGTGAAGGAGACTTGGAAGAAAAGAAAGCACTCATTCCTAAATACAAGGCTCCAGGTTTGATTAAATCAAGTTGATAAGATTCAAAGGTACACATGACAAGTTGATGACTATAATTGAGATAACAGTCTTTGTAAAGTACTATACCTAATAGCATGTGAGAATATAGAGGTATATGCTTTGCCTGATACAACTAACACCTCCTCTAGGATAAACCTCATGTGTTAGTTCCAGGTTTCCATGGAAGAATGCTTGGTCACAACCCTATGAGAGTGTTGACCGCATTTCGTATTGTATTCCTTACCTTTAATCTTTTCTTCAGATAAATTATAAGTGATAGCTCTAAAGGAGCTACTGTGATGATTGTTCATGCTATTGCTTTATATTATCAAAAAGGGTATTATTCTTGCTTGTTGTTTTGTTGACCTTGCTCCAGGTCACATGAGGAAGCTATAGTGAAGGTTGCAGAAGGCAATGTACTAAAGAAGAGATCATAAATGAAGTAATCATTATTGGAAGAGAAGAAGGTGATTTGCATAAGCTATAGGGTCACTCAGAAGCTTCCATGACCCACGCCATTGAAGAATCTTGGAATTGAAGATTAGCTCACTTCAACTACAAGGTGCTACCATACATATGCAAAGCAGTCACAGGTTTACTTATGCAAAGCGGTCACAGGTTTACCAGAACTCAAAGGTGACCATGAAGGTGTATGAGATGGATGTGCACAAGGGAAGAACATTAATAACCCGTTTCCGAAGAGGGACAACAAGGCAGAAGGAGTCCTAGAACTCATTCATTCAGATGTATGTGGCCCAATGCCATCATCCTCCATTAGTGGGTATGTATACTATGTATCATTCATTGATGATTACTCTCATAAGACCTGGATATATTTGAAGTGTTCAGCAAGTTCAAGGAATTCAAAGCCTTGATATAGAACCTTTCTGAAAAGAATATTAAGATACCCAAGTCAGATAATGGAGGAGAATATACCTCAAAAGAGTTTGTGAACTTCTGCAAAGATGTTGGAATCAAGAGGGAACTCACTGCTCCCTATAATCCACAACAAAACGGTGTAGCTGAACTGAAGAATAGAACCATACTAGAAGCTGTGAAGACTATGATCCATGATCAAGATCTTCCTATGTGCTTATGGGCAGAAGAAGAAATGGTAGTTGTTTATGTGCAGAACCGACTATCCCATAGTGCACTTGGGCTCAAGACACCGAAAGAGATGTTCACCGGAAAGAAGCCAGAGGTAAGCCATCTTAAAATATTTGGCTGTCCGGTGTTTATTCATATACCTAAAGAAAAGAGAAAAAAGTTGGCCCCTTCAGGAAAGAAGGAAATATTTGTGGCATACTGTGAGGTCTCCAAGGCCTTCAGGATCTATATACCAGGTCANGCTCAAGACACCGAAAGAGATGTTCACCGGAAAGAAGCCAGAGGTAAGCCATCTTAAAATATTTGGCTGTCCGGTGTTTATTCATATACCTAAAGAAAAGAGAAAAAAGTTGGCCCCTTCAGGAAAGAAGGAAATATTTGTGGGATACTGTGAGGTCTCCAAGGCCTTCAGGATCTATATACCAGGTCAACATCACATTGATCTCAGCAGGGATGTGACCTTTGATGAAGATGCAGCACTCAAGAAATCTAAACTGTACTATCTTGAAGAGGTATATGAAGAGGAACCCGTAATCCCCAATACTGCAATGAGGGAGGTTCCCAGAGCTGTAGAACCAACGAGGGAAGTTGTAACTTCCCCTAATGAGGAACTTCTAGAAGACCATGATATAGTAGAAGTACAAGAACCTCCTCAGATGACTATCCTCCATAAAAGAAAGCTAGCCTAGGCTAGAGAGATTATTCAAGATGGAGAGAAGGAACTACGAGACAGGTGAAAAGACCAAAGCCATTCTCCAGTTATACGGCTTTGATGTGTGATCTTCTAGAAGAGGAGCCTACCTGCTATGAAGAAGCCATTCAGAGAAAAGAATGGGTAGATGCCATGACAGAGGAATACCAATCCATAATAAAGAACGAAGTATGGGAAATAGTTCCCAGATCGAAGAATAAAGATGGGGTATCCTACAGATGGCTCTTCAAAATAAAACATGCTGCTAATGGAAGTATTGAGAACTATAAAGCAAGATTTTTCGCTCGTGGCTTTTCCCAAAAGGAAGGCATTGACTATGAAGAGACATTCTCTCCTATAGCCAGATACACTTTGATCAGGACCATTATAGCTCTTACAGCTAAGATGAAGTGGAAGCTGCACCAGATGGAAGTGAAGATAGCTTTCCTAAACGGTGTCATCGAAGAGGAAGTGTATATAGAGAAACCTCAAGGATTTGAGGTAGAAGATAGGAAGTCTCATGTCTGCAGATTGAAGAAAGCCTTATACAGATTGAAGCAAGCTCCTAGAGCTTGGTATGGCCGTATAGACAGTTTCTTGATGAGCTTAGGCTTTACCAAGAGTAAAGCAGACTCAAATCTCTACTTCAAAATTATGAATAATGAGCCAGTAATCTTACTGCTATATGTGGATAACTTATTATTATCTGGATAAGAAAATCTCATCGTTGAATGTAAAAAGAGACTTGCCTCATAATTTGAAATGAAAAACCTTGGCCTAATGCATTATTTCTTAGGTCTTGAGGTATGGAAGAGTCCTAAGAGGATCTTCCTTAACCAAGGGAAGTACACAGTTGAAATCTTAAAGAGATTCGACATGATGGAATGCAATCCCATGAATACACCCATGGAAGCAAAGTTGAAGCTGCTCGTCGATACGTGTAACACCCTGTTTCCCCCAACTTGTAAATATAACTGGACTGGCCAAGAACTATGGCAAAACTCATAAATGTGAATATGTGATGTAAATGGACCTTGAGGAAGAGGTCAATGAATGTGAATAACATTCTGAATTTATTGTAGGACTGCTGATAAGGGGATGTGCAGAAAAAAAGAGACCACGATGGCGGTGGAAGGCACCTGAAAAGGTGGCGTTAACTTCCACCGAGCATTAAATACCGTATTTGGACTCCACTGGCCCGGAGAACCAAAAGAGGCTCGCTGGCCCTGAAATTCAATGCCTCGCAGGCTGGTAGGTGGATGGCTTGATGAGGGATGGGATGGTGAACCGCCCATCCGTAGAGCCGTCAGGCCTGATCGGCGCGAGGGTAATCGTGCCACACACAACCTCGCGAGAGGATAAGGTGTATGGCAGAGACGATTGAAAGGGCAGATGTGAGGGGAACTCTAGAGTTTTTTTTACGCAGAGTGAGTGATAGCAGAGAGGAAGGATTGCAACCTTCGCTCCTGGTCACTGGCAGACAGAGAGATGCAGTCTCAGAGCATCGTGGTCTCAGCTTGGGGGTGGCTAGTGGTAAATCCGTTGGGAGTCGTTGAACCTACAGTTGGGTGGAAACGAGCACCCCTCTCAGCAATTGCACCCATTTCTGAAGTCACTTATGATAAGTGTTTTTGTTTACATATTGCCTCTTGAAATTCATAGAACGATACATATATATATATATGCTCATAGACCTGTGAAATTGTAAATGATTCCTGTGTAAGAATGTTTGTGCAGTGTTTTGATAATGATTAATAGGCATATGCTTATAATAGAGGAAGCCATGCATGACTTACGTTGATAAACTAAATCTAATTATGCCTAGGCTAGACTATGTCAGGCATCCAACCCGTTCTCGGGAAGTTGTTTCCCTTCACCCATATCCAGGAAAGTCCCGGAATAGATCTCTTGTAGAGATTCCCTCCCTGGAAAGGTTTACCCAGAACTGGGAATATGAACTTGAAGGTGCAAGTCTTAATAACCTTGTACGAGGAGGAACGATCCTCTTAAAAACCCGAGATAACAACTTAAGGAAGGAATATTGAATTGATGGATGAGAATTCGTCGGGAAATCTACAGTTTCCCCACGACCGTTAGATTAGCAGGAGGAGGTAGGGCGTTAAAGGCCTTACCACCTGATTTTTCTGTGTCTTCGTGGGTAATGAAGAGTCTAGTGCCATAGATCCCCATGTTCCATGAGAACATCCGGACCACTGATTTCCCCGTCCACAAAGTTGTGGAAGAGTACATAAAGTGGCATCAGAACCGTGGATCTCATTGAGGTGCGAGGAGGTTACGGCCACATCAGAGTCCAAGCTTGGAAGGCTGGTGAACCGTTGGATCAGCAGCCGAACTCCCATTAACCGTTAGATCTAGTAAGAGTTACACCGGGGTTAAACCCTAGTGAACAGAGGAGAGTTTCTAGAAAGTCATCGGGATATTGAAGTCATCAGAAATTCCGAGAGTGCAGAAATCACGACATCAGGAATCGCGATCCGCGACATCCCGATAGGCACAGGACCATCTATCGTGGAGGATACGTGTCAGGAGATCCCGAAAGTTGGGGATCGGAGAATCGGAGTTTTCGAGCACAAAGAAAACTTTTCATACAGAATCGCGATCCGCGATTTACCGACAAGATCAGAACCTTCCATTGGGTGGAACACGTGTCAACAGATCCCGAAGAGTCGGAGTTCGGGGCATTGGAGTTTTCGGAGTTAAGAAACTCCCACCCATTGGAATTGCGATCCACAATGTCCCGACGGGAGAGCCGTGTGGGCCACAACGAGAGATAGTGGAGGACAGGTGTTACCATATCGGGGTTCGGGACTTGGAGAGTTCCGTGAACTAGTGCAATGGGAATCGCAATTTCCCGATTTGTCACAGGAGTGTGGGTCACAGTGGAGGACAGTTGTGCGTATTTCTGTATCAGCATATCGGGAGTCGAGGATCCACGAGGTAAGTTGCATTCGATCGTGAAAACCCTGAAATCCCGATGGGAAGTTATACGGCTGCAGTCATATGGTAAGTGGTCACATGGACCATAGTATAGCCAAGAGGGCTAGCCAGTGTAAAGGTGCGTCGGGAGTCGGAGGATCGAGAGTCCAGGGGACTTACGCATCATGACACTGAAAGGCGCAAAACCTCGACAGGATTAAAGGCTGTGGTATTGTGAAGGTTGTGGTCACATTGACCAGGGCTTAGCTTGGAGAGCCAATACGCTAGGGGCATATCGGGGATCGGAGAATCGCGAGTTATGAGGACTCGTGAATTACAACATCGAAAACCCTGAAACCCCAATGTAGAGGTTTGACTACGGTTTCGGGATAGTGGTCACGTGGACCACAGGCTTAGCCTGGAGGGCTAATGCGCTAGGGGCACATTCGAAGGATCACGAGTCTTGGGGGTGAATGAATTTTGACATTAGAAACCCCGTAGCCTCGATGGGAGTTATGACCGTGGTCATATAGAGGAGGTCATGCGAACCAAGAACTTAGCCTAGAAGGCTAACGGGCATTTAAGCGCGTCGGGATTATTGGGGACAGAAATCCCGACGGAAAGGGACATAAGACCACGATTATGTACAGAGAGTCGGGTAGGTAAATAGAAGACCTGCGACTCGGGGATTGGCATTTTACTGCCACACGCTCCAGGGATTCTCATTATTGAGAAATCAACCAAAATTTTGATTTATGGTAGTGGGTGTGTTACAATACATCGTCAGAATTGATTGATGCCACACTGTATAAACATATTATTGGATCGCTGATGTACTTGACGAACACCAGACTAGACATTTGTTTTTCCATGAACACCTTGAGTCAACTTCTGGTGGAACCTAGACATGTTCACTTAGTGGCTGCAAAACATGTGATGAGGTACCTCAAAGGTACAATAGATTATGGTCTCAGCTGTGATGGAGATCATAATTTCACATTGAGTGGATATACTAATGCAGATTGGGAAGGAAGTATTTCTGACAGGAAAAGCACTTCAGGTTTCTGTTTTAGTTTGGGATCAGCTATGATCTCGTGGAAGAGTAGGAAGCAATCTAGTATTTCTCTCAGCACAGCGAAACAAGAATACTTTGCTGCATGTTATGCTAGCTGCAAAGCTATATGGATTCGAAAGTTGTTGACTGGCCTATTTGATTTGGAGATGAGAGCAACCGTGATTCTATGTGACAACCAGAGCTGCATAAAGATGACATAGAATCCTGTATTCCACGACAGGTCGAAGCACATAGAGATCGACTATCATTACATCCACGACATGGTACAAAGAGGAGCCTTGAAGCTCCAGTACATTAGCACAGATGAACAGGTTGCTGACATGTTGACCAAGCCTCTATCTCGTGTAAAGTTTGAACACTTTCAAGATAAGCTTGGTATAGTCCGAAAGGACCCTCCTTGAAAGGGGGAGTATATGTGTTCCTTGCTTCTGACCTCACTGTTAGACATAAAGCAAGATGACTCCTTGCTTTTGACCTCGTTGTTAGACGTAAAGTAAGAAGATGTGTGTGCTCCTTGCTTCTGACCTTGCTGTTAGACGTAAAACAAGATGATTCCTTGCTTCTGACCTCGCTGATAGACGTAAAGCAAGATGATGTGTGTGTTCCTTGCTTATGACCTCGTTGTTAGATGTAAAGCAAGATGATGTGTGTGTTCATTGCTTCTGACCTCGTTGTTAGATGTAAAGCAAGATAATTCCTTGCTTCTGACCTCGTTGTTAGACGTAAAGAAAGATGATGTGTGTGTTCCTTGCTTCTGACCTCGCTGTTAGACGTAAAGCAAGATGATTCCTTGCTTCTGACCTAGTTGTTAGACGTAAAGCAAGATGATGCGTTCCTTGCTTCTGACCCAGTTGTTAGACGTAAAGCAATATGATGTATACCTTGCTTCTGACCTAGTTGTTAGATGTAAAGCAAGATGTGACTTGCACTGAGCTACCAGCTTAACAACTATGACATAGAG
>JASDQU010435347.1:95695-118292 GCA_032191745.1 Picea mariana
AAAGATATCTTGTACATACATTTGAATCTCCACTTTATCTTCATAAGGTAAGAAGAGTATCATTTAGGGCCTTCGAAGGATTGGGTTGTGGATCATAAGAATCCTAACTTGGAGACTACTTTGCCCAATTTTTATTTAGGTGAAGGTTCTTCTTCATTTGAAGTAGAGGCTTCTTCAGATTCAACCCCACAAGGAGCTTCCAATGCCTCTCGTGTACCTAAGAGTAATTGTATATGATGATGTACAACTTGATGATCATTTTTTAGAGAAATAAATTTCCTTCATCATCTCATGTATTAAACATTCATAACAAGGACATCAGTACCATTCCAATACCCAACGAATTCTCCCCTCTTCCTTGGATTTCCATATGGAGGAAAATAATAACCACCAGCCACAATAGCCATTGGTAAACCCCAAAGACTCAATGAAAATGTATTCCTTGGAGCTTATATCTTGATGATCTTGACACTTAGTGGCCTTTACACCTATAGCTTCATTGTATTGCATACTTTATAAAGGAAAATTTTGGTATTGTACTCAATGTAGTTACCAAGGTTAATACATGTGGCATAACACAATAAATTATAGTGGCATTATTACCTCTTAATTTACTAGAACGTCAAAAGTACAAATCTCACGGTTATTCTTGGAAGTAGCTTGAGATTTTTTGACATCATCAATACCCCTCAATTCATGGATCTAGATTCCCATATGTATATTTTATCATTATTCACTCGAGAAAAATATTTTTCCTAGCTTCATATCACATAGTAATTAGACATATGATGAACATACAACATTTATGTTCATCGCATTGCCACTTTTTACTTAAATGGCCTATCATTGCAATGTGATGAACATAAACCCCTCGTCCCAATATCCCCGTTGTCGTATGTGACAAACAATATAATGTATTCCCAATATAATGAACATAGCCATGTCATTGCAATGTGATGAAAATATCATGTCATCATATTGTGATGTAAATATCTTATCGTCGCAATCTGACGAACTTAGCCCCTTCTTTGCAATGTCACGAAAATAATTATATTGTCACGATATGATCAAGATTTCCTCGAAATCAATATGTCATCAACATAGCTTCATTGTCACAATGTTACACGGATATCATGTCGTCATAATGTGACAAGCACTTCCAAATTTCACTATCTGAATGTCATTCATATTCTTGGTTAACTATGGTCATGGCCAACCATGATCTCCTATGGAAAACAACTATGAAACATGGCTAACCATTGTCAACGATGGTCAACCAAAGTCAACCATGGTCATGGTCAACCAAGGTCAACCATAGTGAAGGTTGACAAAAGTTAACCACATTAGAGCCTCTTGTAGATATTATTTGAGAGCATGAATTCTTCCATCTATGGCCCCAGCTTCAAAAACTATTTTCCAAGATTCCCACATAATGCTGAGTCTTTTATCAATATTTTTAGCTACATATATCTTGACACCTACAAGCAATTTTGCATCTTTGGTAACCTTGGAGCTTGATTGAGCCGTTTCGTTAGGGAACTCCTCAAGGACCATCATAACTAATGGTTCTGCAAATAATGGCTTCGGTTTAAGGGCATATTCGAGTTCCCTTATCATCTTCTTCAATATCTCATTCTCTATTGCCTGCTCTGTTATTGAGTGAAATAGAGATTCACCCATAGCTTGATGAAATTTGAGAGCTCTTGAAGGTTTCAAGCCTTCGACTTCAACTGCTGAGCTCCATTTCTCTGTCACCTTTGTATCCTTCATGCTAACTCTCTCAATATGGAGTTCTTGGATTGTTTGTCGTACCTAGCATGATGAAGAGTCACAAAATATTCCTAAAAAACGACTATCTCTTCTTGGGCTAACTCCTCTACTATCAACTTCCTTTCAACTAATTGCACCACAACCTAGGCATGCATGTTATTGGCTTTATCAGTTTCTATGTTGGTTGTGATCAATTCTAGATTGTTGGGGTATGAAGGAGCACCTCCATATGGGTTCCTTTTTCTTTTGGGTATAGGGGAAACTATATGGGTCAATTCCAATTGGTGTTGAGCAGGGTCTCAACCATCCCCATATCTTGCACATCCCTCCCTATTCTCCTTTCCACTTGCATTTCTCTCTTGATCTTTGTGGCCTGAAGAGGTTTTTTTTTGGGTGATGCACTACACCACCCTATACACTGGCTGTAAATAGATCCCTCTATGTATGATGTTCCTACTTGATTCCCTCAAAGTGAGAGACCTCTAGTGTACCAACATTGGAACTCAAACCCATATGAGTATCTTCTTGATCAATGAAGACCAATATCTCTAATGATTGAAGACCAATATCTTTGACGTCAGTTGGTTTTGAAGACCAATATCTCTAATTATTGAACCTAGAACTTCCAAGGTTTCCTCCTCCAATGGTTGCTCTTCCGACTACTTGGAGAAAGTTGTAGAGAAACTATGATTCCCTCCAAAAACCTTCAACAATGTCCATATTTGGTGGCCATTAAAAGGGTCCTCCATGTCTCTTCGTTCATCACCCTAGGAAAGTTGACTAGGATGTCTAGATTCAACAACGAAACTCTAACCAAAGCTCCTAACCTTAACCATAGAAACTAACGAGAGCTCCCAACCCTAGATGCAGAACTTGACCCTCCCAAGTAGCACAATAAAATTATTTTACTTAAGGTGGACATTAAATATTTTATTGATGACCCACATTAAAATATTTTTTGTAATTAATATTTGTACCACCAAAAAAATTACACAACTCTTTCATACTAAAATGTAAAAAGAACACAATAATCGATATAATTATCCAGCTATTAAAACATATATATTCTTCAAAATTGAAAATGTGTGTAAATCAATTAATTGTGAAAATTTAAAATAAAATAGTTCCAAATGATTTCATGGCATAACCATAACCAATCTTTCACTTACCCAAATTTTCCATGCTTGATATAATAAGATATTTTCTGAAATGTGATTTAATTATCACAGTATTCCACTAACGATATCTTGGTTGCAATTGCAGACCATATTATCGATAAGATACAATACTAATGCTTACCAAGCATAGAAAGAACAGAACACAGATGCGGTGGCCAATTCTCGTGCTAAATCAAGAATTACCTTGCATTGTATTATTTAAAAAAAGAGATCCCTGTAGGCATAGATCCCTACTTGCTATGCCCAGCCTTACTGGGACGCGGCTTTTTCAAGGCCTTAATTTCTGCAAGTCCATAACTTCGTTATGGGATGAGGCCAGACGAGAAGCAATGGCCGAATGATACATAATGTCATGAAACATAGAAGTGTCCCGAAGATTTTTTCTCAGTAATTTTGCCTTCTCTGCAGTCAAAAGTCCCCTTACAAACTTGGAACGCTTGGCTGGAGCTTCCCCCATTTCTTTTTCATCATCATCGGATCTCTTATCCATGGCTGTTGTTTTCGACTCTTTTATGCCACCGTCTGCCCATCGCTCCTGATCAGTCTGAGACCGACCAAAGAGATGAAGCCACCAACTCATGGCTCTTCTCTCTTCAATATGTGAAGGAAAAATAACATCCTCTCTTCTTCTCGTTAGCTTTTCACCACCATTCTCTTTGTATGAATGAACTGATTTATCATTATTATTGGAGGAGCTGCAACGCCGTACGGAAATCCTACCCCCAGCTTTGGGAGAAAGAAAATTTCGGCCATCACAGAGAGCTCTTTTCTCCGAGAATGGCCTGCACTCCAAAATTCCACCTGAAATAACAGCCATTAATGCAAACCTGGCCAGATAGCAGAAACACCARACGGAAATTAAATTAYCCAGTGCAGATGAAGCSTARCGATCTATTTATGCAAATCAGGCCAGATGGCAAAAAAACCAAAGTGAAATTAAATTACTAAGTGCAGATGAATCCAGGAAATCTGTCTTACAAACCCAGCTAGATGGCATAGGAAAAATAAATTAGACAGTGCAGATGAAGCCTGGCAATCTATCTATATACCTAGAATATCTGAGGAATATTATGCGAAGATGTCATGCCCAGGTGGCTTCGTTGAATTATAAGAAGGTGAGAGATTGACTCCGAGGAGACGCTAAGCGCGTTGAGGATAAGGTTTGCTGTAAGGGCAAGAATTATCACACGAGTAATTCATTCCTTCATTTGGAAGCGTTTTGTCGTGTCTTTGCTGGCAACCGTAAAGGCAGTTGTCTTCATTGGCCCACATTTACGCTTTTTAATGCCTTTTCCATGCATTTTGCCGGTTCATGGCACATGCCATGAATATCTAGATATATATGGATATTGTGCCAAGAATCTCTAGCTATATATAGATATTTTTTCTCGGAATACAATTAAGCTGTAGTTTTGTTGATTTTAGGAAATATTTTGATATGGATACATTTTTGAGATAGGTTGGAAGAGATAAAACTGTTTTTCGAGTTGAGAGTTGCTGCAATAAGGTTGTATGAGAATGTTATTGCCAAGTTCAAGAACACTGAGAGTTGGTCATAAGAAATTCACTGCAATGTTGGAGTCAAGCAAGATTGTCTCTTATCCTGTACCTTTTTGGCATATACATTGACAAGTTAGAAGATTTTTTGGAAGAAACAGGTTGTGTCAACCTAACTCTCACTTGAATAGTCATCATTCTTCTTCTTTACGCTGATGATATTATTCTTATGACGAGGAATCCCCATGATCTCGAGAAGCAACTAAGAATCCTCAAGGATTTATGCTCCAGTATGGCTATGATTGTTAGTATTGACAAAACAAAACCCATGATAATTAAAATCCAATAATATTACCTATAATAATTTCCTACATGACAACAACAACTTGGAGGAAGTGTCTTAAATCCAATAATATTACCTATAATAATTTCCTATATGACAACAACAACTTGGAGGAAGTGCCTTCATACAAATATCTCGACATCGCTATTCATCACAAGTTCAACTAGAATTATAGCATTGAGAAACAGATAAATGGATGGTGGAAAGCTTATTATGGGCTTGAAAACAATTGTATTCAGTAAGAGATCATTGGGTACATGATAAGAAAAAACTCCCCTTTGAGACTGTTGTTACTCCTATTATTTTATATGGATGCCAAGTTTGGGGAAGTAGTATATCTAGAGAGTCATGGAGAAAGATAGAGCAAGAATTTTATAACTTATAATCTCAAAATTAAAGGAAATACACCTTATCCTATCCACCACGCAGAAGAAATCTTTTCCCTCATTGAGACCATGACTATGACCAAATACCTAATGTATAAGAACAAGTTAAACAACATGGAAGACAATAGGTTTCCTAAAATTTCTTCAAACTCTAGCCAAAACCACATTTGGCTGAAGTGGGGATGGCACAAGGAATAAGAGATCATATTATAGATTAAGGGTAATATTAAAAATATTATTACATCAAAATTTAAGGAGAAAATGTGGTGCAATACATCTAGAAAAAGAAAATTAAGACATTATAAAGAGGTAATCAACCATAATTTAGAAGATCACATTTATCTATTTTTTTTGATAAGTGGAAAGAAGAAAATAAACAAATTGCTAAAATAAGAACTAAGTCTCATGAGCTCCATAGTGAAACTTGGATTTGCTTAATTCCCAAAATGTCATGGGATGAAAGAGACTCTCACCTTTGTGACACTAAGAGGGTTGAATATGAAAATCACTCTCTCTTAGAATGTTTGACATATACCCAAATCTCAATTTCAAAATATTTGTCACACTACCAACCTTCATGACCTTTTAAAATCAGAAAAGCTATGGTGATCTTGGAACACGTCTCTTAATGCTTTTCGAGAATAGAAACAAAGTTCTAAAGAATTCCAAGTAATTCCTTACCTTCTTAAGGTCCTATAGACCAATTTGGTATCAATTGATGTTAATCACCATTATATATATATATGACACATGTCAATTCCATGTTGAGCAAAGAAGAAATTACACATCTCTCCCATACTTGGATGTAGAAAGTGGACATTTAAATATTTTATTTATGTCCCACAATAAAATATTTTAGTGTTATACTCCATCCATATTAAGCATTGAAGGAGTTACACATCTCCTTCATACTCATACTAGGAGGTAGAAATCATATAATAAGAAATCTCTCTCTCTCTCTCTCTCTCTCTCTCTCTCTCTCTCTCTCTATATATATATATATATATTAAGGTGGCGTAGACCCATATATGTGTTAAGTCTTTCAAAAATTTCTTTCTCTTGTACATTTCGACACTTAGAATTTTTTGGTTGATAGCGGGTTCATAAGTCATTTTTTTTCTTGTTACAAACCTTTTCCACCTCCAAAAAACACCATTGTGTTCCGTCGTATCCATTTTTACCAACACTTAGAACATTTTTGTTTCTCTCGTAGGTTTGTCACTTCTTCATGTTCAAGTTCAAAGCTCATCCGTTACCAAAATATACCATCATCTTTAGCGACCCTCATCTTGCACCATACTTAGAATATTTTTCAAATGTTTATAGTGGGTATAATTCACTCACCCAATTCATTTCGTCTTCACCATGATAGGTCCGACCGACCGATTATGTTAATTAGTCATTTTATCAAGTCTTTCTTTCTCTCTCAATATCTTAATACTTAGCTGATTTTCGATTTCACCATGGGTTCACGAGTCATAGTTCTTCAAAACTCTTTCCCTTCATATCCAACCGATGCAGTCTTATACTTAGTCATTTCTTGAGTTTTCATCATGGGTTTGCAGACCCATGCGTTTACCTTTCATTTTAGTATCTCTGGGCACACATTCGATCCTCCATAATACGTGTCTCATATTATCACTTTCCCTAAAGTACATTAAATGCTAATCTTATGGAAAATGACAAGTGATTAAAATATTAAAAGGTCGTTATTAATGAAAGACTTCTCGAGAGAATTCTCCATCAATTCGAATTTAAGTCACGTTAATCTTTCCTTCAAAAGAATAGCTTCAAGTTATATTATGGTAAAAGGGATTACTTTGAAACTAATGTATTCTAAAGTCACTGTACATTAGTTCACCAACTTCATCAAGTATGACAATGAGAAGAAGAGAACATTTCTATTAGGACACTCTAAATTCATTTGGGCAGGAGGTTCAAAGATTCCAGTGGTCAAGATCATATTGGTATTATCCATCACTACTACTGCAGCAAAGGAATGTGAAAAAATCTTGGACATCAATGATTTCCTTAGCAAGTTGTGTACCAAAAGTTTTCGATGCCAAAGAAATAGTTTCCTAGTGCACGGATAAATATGATAAAGATTGGAGAATGATTAAACTTCAAGGAGAATATCCTATTTATCTATCACCATTAGTCTTTAAGAGGATGCTGAAATTCCCAGAACCAACAATTACATTGAAAGGAGATGAGGCCAAGAATTTCCTGAAAGAAAGGAACAACAAACTGGAGATTTTTCAGGAATATCTTGAGTACCAGACAATGATGCTGGAAGAATTATACAATATCCAGGCTAGTTTGTTAAAAAAACCCATATCGAGAAATAATATGGCTTTTCACCAGAGTAACAGGTCACGAGTCTACAACCACCATTCCTGATTGGCTTTGTACATTTTATATTTTATAGTGCATGAAAAAACAATTTTTGATTGGGAAAATATAATTTGTGGAGAAATATCTTTTCAAATATCAAATTTAAAAAAGAATAAGAAATTGTATATGTCTTCATACTTAATTTTCACTATCACATATTGTTGTGTTTTCAAGGGTTTGAATTTGGGAAGACGAGTAAATTGCAAAATTGATCCAACACAAATGTGGTATCTAGCCTTATGGAAACATAAGGCTACATATCACTTTTATGAAGTTCATAATGCATTTTTTTCTTCCTTCAAGAAACTCATATTTGGACTGAAAATGTCAATATTATCTTTGGAAGCAACATATTTCTTGGACAAAAAGGGAAGCATTGAATCTAGGAACATTATAGTGTTATCAGAGTTTACTGTTCTTGAGAAAAACTCTAGTATCTCCCGTATTATGTATTTGACAAGATGTTTGCTATGGAGGTTTCTAGACAATACATATCTTGGCTCCACTTATTTCATGAAAAGGGAAAGAAGAAATTCATTCCTTTAACTTGGAGAATTGGGGAAATTCCGTTGAGAAGTATTTCAAGTATTGATGAATTTGCAGTACAGTTTGACTATTATAATTTAAAATTTGTAGACGAAATCAAAGGGTTCGACCCTAACCACTTGTTCATGGATCATATGACAACTATCGGTTTTAGTGTTTCACTTTCTAACTATTTTCTATTCGGAGAGGAGGAAGGCGACAACCAGGACCTTCAAGCAATATTTATTGAAAAAAAACCAAAATATATTGAGACTGTCATCAACACTACAGACCAACATAGACAAAGGGGAAGAGATATTAATGAAAGTAGTATTTGTTCTCCTAATATATCTAAAAGAAGCATCCCACAATTTTTTTTTCTCAATCAACAACACAAGAACAAAATAAGTCTTTAGTCAATGATTCTAATGACAGATGTGATCAAAACCCTCCCAAGGGAGATTTGGAGTGACCTCATAAGATTTCGGTCACTAAGAGAAAATGAAAAACCAATTAGCAAGAAGCAGAGGATCTCACACCTAAAGATGAAGTTGTTCTTGAAGACATGGATTTGGATGCTAATATTGAAGATATAGAGTTTCCCAATGAAGATCAAAGACTTCAAGAAAACCAAGAAGTTGTAGCTGAATTGGCGACACAAGAACCAATATTCTTTGAAGAAGATTCTTTGACTGTACATAATGATTTGTTTTATAGAAGTACTAATAAATTAATCTTTGAAAGAATTCATTCAAAAAATAAAAATTTCCAAGGAAAATCTAACTCAGATTTAGATCTCAATGGGGTGCCACCTTATAGAATTGCATGTATCCATGAAGTCATAGGAGAAGCACTTAAAGTATCTGTTGATGAGATGGAGGATGAAAATTCCAACTTAAAAGAAAGGATTAACAAATTGGAGAATGCCTTGATGCCACCACTAATATTTTCTAGTCTGATTTCCACAATTAATCCATGGAATACCTCTGATGGAACACTAGAGTCAAGCTCAAAATTAAGGGGAACATCAAGTTTTCTTTCTACCGTCAGACGATATGTTAGGGATAACATAAATAAAAAAATATCAGATCTCATTCTTGAGGAACAAGAATTGGCGAACAACTTTGTTTCTTTGGGATCCAAGGTTACCAATCTAAGGCAATACCTCCAGGCTGATCTTGAGAATGATGAGGGTTTTTATAAAGATGCTGTCATTACATTTGTTTTAAAGGTTTTACGCATGAGTGAACTAAAAATAAAGGAAGAATAATTACCGTTCCCTACTCGTATAAAACAATTAAAATTTTGTTGGATCAAGATAATCAAGGTTTTAAAAGAAATATTGGTTGATTGTGACACTTTAAGTGTCAAAAAAGGGGATTTATATTTGAAATTGATTGAGTTATACTTGGAAGGAACTATAGGGGAAGTTCAAGATATGGAATTAATTTTAAATTCTATACTTATGACAAGAGAACAGTTTGAAGAACATCTAGAGATATTGAAGGCTGTATCAACAAATTTTTTTTATAGTTTGACTGAGTGCACAGAACAAGAAGTTAAAAGTTGGTTAGTTAGCTATGCTAATTAAAATGAAGATATTGAAGACACATTACACCAACTTCCAATTGACTTTAGAGATCTTGAAAACATATTATTTGATATTAAATTCATGCAGGATATAACCGTCGCACCTATGAGGGAATACATTAAAAATTGGTTAAAGAAAGCTTTAATCAAAATAACTAAACAAGATCAAACAGAGGAAGTTGGTACCGGTCATGTAACTACATCAAAATAGACTACAAAAGGAGCATTGGCCACCAAATATAAGAGAGAGAGAGATCCATCACAGTGAGTAAACTAATCACAAGGCTTCTAAATTATTTTATCTTCTCGTTCAGGAGTTATCCAGTTGTGTCTTGTTTTTCTTGAGAAAAAATAACCGATTTATGATCGCTTCTCTCTGTCTTTTTTTTAGGTTCATCCTTGTTCCTCTTTAATTTTAATGGTTCATAGGATCCCAATCCTAGTTCATTTGGACGAATGCCTTTTATTTTTATTTTCATACTATTAAAGACAATCATTATTTTTGGAAATCCCAGAGAACTATTTCGGGGTTAAACTTTAATGATATCTTGAACTGTGAGTTTTGAGCATAATATTTTCAAAGTTTTCCTATCATATTCTTTCCTATTTTGAATGATTTTTTTTTTTTAAAGTTCTCTCAATTGTGAGCCTTTATCTTTCTTCCCATGAATGTGATCAAGATTGTGAATACGATGATGGATGTGAGAGTCATTTTTATTTTCTTTTATTTGTTATTTATTTGTGTACAATATTTATGCATATGCTGTAGTTTAATTTTTGAAGATTCCTGGTCCTCTTCTCAGGAATTCTTTCGTGAATGTATATTATTTTCAATCAGTAATATTTTACATTTTTATTGGGCGATACAGATTGGGTTTTGCTATTTAGTATTCTCCTATTTTGATATTTTGGTCATGAGATATTGAATATTTATCTTTAAGAAAATATAGAGGTTGCCTCTATAAAAACACAGAAGGATATTTGATCCTCATGAGGTTGCTATTTGGACCTTAACTGATTCAAACATCAATATGTGGACATTGAAATAATGTTTTTGTTATTTGTATATTTTTTAAATGCCACGTGTCAACTCCATGTTGAGCATGGAAGGAATTACACCTATCTCTCATATTTGGATGTAGAAAGTGCCTTTCAAGGAAATATGTTTTTTATTATTATTTTCAATTTCCACACACACACACACACACACACACACATATCAACTCCATATCAAACGTTGAATACAAAATCTCTCTCTCTCTCTCTCTCTCTCTCTCTCTCTCTCTCTCTCCACACACACACACACACACACACACACACATAATTATTTTACTTAAGCTGGACATTGAAGCATTTTATTTAGAGTTGAAATTGAAGTATTTTTTTAAAATACTACATGTCAAATCCTTGTGGAGCATGGAAGGAATTACACATGTCCCTCATGCTAGGTTGTAGAAAGTTTCTTTTAGTGAAATAAAAACAAAATGAAATATATATTATTTTTATTTTTATTTTGTGATTGGACCTAGAGAATATATTAATAGTGGCATAAAAAGGATATGAATTGCAGAGATGTTTGCTTGTTGTTTCAAAAAGTGCTACCAATGACCTTTTTATATAAACCCTATGGCGTAATATCCTTCTCGCTGATACTACACCGCCTATGATAATTTTGTCCGTACATGTATAAATCCAAAAAAATGTTTGCAAAATACACATTGATTTACAATACATAGACCAAAAAAGGAAAAAATCATTTTGTATTTGAATGAGTATTGTGTTATACTGAACTAGTAGAATCCTTTTCTTACTGCTCCTGTTCCTGACTTGAAGATTGTCTAAAATATAGTGTGTATGTTGATATAGTCTCACTTTCATACTAGATTGTTTGCTTAACTTTGTAGCATTCCATCTCAATTTCTGAAATCTTCTCTCCATGCTTCCCTAGGATCTCCATTATTTTCCCAAATGATTCCTATTGAATCCCCTCCAAACTATGCATTGAGGAATACAAATTGTTGATGGAATCTCCGTATTTTGGAGTCTCCATACTAAGTCCTTGAGTACTTTGGATACAAGGAATAAAGAACATTGTTGATCATAAATCCTATACTTTCTTTCCAACACATGGGTGATTTGTATAAGTTATGTACAATAGACCGAACTAAGGGTGTGGTCTCCAATGATCCTTTACTTCGCAAATTTTCCTTGAAAACTATTCACAAAAAACATTGTACTAAATAAAACAAAGGATCCCCAAAGGGGCGATTCTAAAGGGTCGCTAAGACAAGAGAAAAGGTGAAGTTCACCTCCAAATCAACAACTCATAAAAGGGAAAATTATTAATGATATAAATTATTAACCCTCATCTCAAACATATCCAAGATAATCCAGAATTGAAAAGCACATGACAACCCAAAACAAAAATCCTTCTATCAAACCATATATGCAAATTCATTGCACCAAGGGCCGAAACTGAACTTCTGAGCATCCAAAAAAGGAAGGATTAGAATAAGCTTACACAAGATATTAAATGACAAGAAGTGAGAGAAGAATTCCAAGAAAAAACCAAAATGAGGACCAAAATTGAGCTCTGTCAACTAGAGACTAGACTAGGCATGAAACCTCCACTCCATATTGAGAGAGAAATAGTCCCACCCCACCCATAAGAATGAAAAATCCACTACATATGTTCTAAAAGACTTCAACTTAAAAGAAGTGATGGATTGATGCTAGATCTTCTTGATTTAATGAATCACATAAATGAGGTTGGAGCGCTTCTCCAAGCTTGTTTGTCTAGTACTAATTCCTTGAAATAAGAATTTGACATGCTCATAATGTAGGGAATAAAGACTTCGGGTATGGAAGTGTAACCTAGAACCCTTTCTTGATTGCACCAATGGATAGCTTGACTGTTTCATTTTCCAAACCATCTACCACTACATTATTCTCTTTGAGAATGTGATGAAATGCTACTTTTCCCAACTCCTCTGACAACTTTGTTACACAAGAGAGGATCAAAGCGAGCTTGGATTCTTTCTATACTTTTTTTGAGCACAGACTTATACTAAGAAGGGATGGGAGGAGTGAATCATTATAAGGATAATTTTTTTTTTTAACATTCGTAAACCATAATGAAGCAATCACATAAATGTAACAACTAGAAGAGACAATATTTTATGTGGAAACCCTTTCAGGAGAAAACCACAAAAACCTATTTTTTATAAATTTGTAGGAACCAAGCTACTATTACAAATGTTTGTAAGAACAAATTTGTTAGAGACATTAATCCCATATGATATTTGTAGGCATCGAACTACTGAAGACACCGATCCCCTATGTTGTTTGTAGGCACCAACCTACTAGAGACACTATTCCTCTTTGTTGTTTGTAGGCACTGATCTACTGGAGACACCAATCCCCTTTTTTGTTTATAGGCATTGACCTATTGGAGACACCGATCACCTTTACTGTTTGTAGGAATTGACCTACTAAATACACTGATCCCCTCTGTTGTTTGTAGGCACCGACCTATTGGAGACATCGATCCCCTCTGTTGTTTGTAGGCATCGACCTACTAGAGACATTCATCCCCACATTTGTTTTTTTTGTAGGAACCAAGCTACTTACAAATTTACATGTTCTTCATATGCATTTCCTTCACTAGTCTACTTGCAGCTTTTTTCTTCACCAAATTTGCTCTGTGCTCGTTACTTCTGCTTTCATCATATCTACTCCATGCTCATTACTTCTTCTTTTTCTAGATCAACTTGAAACTCACTCCTGCTTTCATCAGATCTGCTTGGCACTTTCTCCTTCTTCTTTCGCCAAATCAACTAAGCACTCACTCCTGCTTTTATGAGATCTAGTCGAAGCTTGCTCCTTCTTCTTTCATAAGATCTATTAGCTGGATCGTCACATACTTTGTCACTCTCTCCTTTTTAAATACATAACATTAAATATTTTCTCATATTATATTCTCATATGTAAATATTACATTTCCTCTTTTCACCCACATACAATTTCTCACAATTATATTCTCCTTTTATACTTTACCATTAAATATACATGAAAAGTCACGAACATTTGAAAAGACACGACCTTCAATAAATAAATAATCAATTTCCCCTTTTTGAATTTACTTTTCAACATATCATGAGAAAAATAACACCATGCGTTTTAAAACTGTATGCAAATACGATTCAAACTTTTACTTTACTTTCACTTTTTAATTCACTTTTACTTTTTATTTCACTTTCACATAACTTCATATTTAATCCACTTTCATGTAACTTCATATTTAATCCACTTTCACTTTGTATTTCTTAAAGTCACTTTTCATTTGAATACTTACCTTGACATCAATGAAAATAATTTATTCAACAATCTTCCCCTTTGTCATTGATGACAAACCTGTACTAAAAAACACATAATCCTCTAGAAATAGAAAGAATTTATCCCTTGTTTGCAACTCTCCTCCTATTTATAATTCTCCTCCCCCTGTCTGCAACTCTCCCCTTGTTTGTAATTCTCCCCCTTTGACATCAATATCAAAGGAATGCTCCACCTGAGCCATGCTTATTTACTGATGAGATGAGAGGGTTTTCACTCCCAGCTTCTGTCTAAGATATGAAAATGTTTCTATGGGAAGGTGTTTGGTAAAAATATCTACAACTTGTTCCTTGGTGGAAATGTATTCCAAATTGACACTTTGTTCGACTACTTGTTCTCTTAGGAAGTGGTACTTGATGGGAATATAATTCACCTTTGAGTGCATAACATGATTCTTTGAGATGTTTATTACACTTGTGTTGTCACAAACGATTGATATTGGCTAATTATCATATTCTACCTTGATATCCTGCTGTGTTTGCTTCATCCATAGAACTTGTGTGAAACATGTTGCTGCTGCAATATAATTAGCTTCTACTATGGATAGAGAGATTGAATATTATTTCTTTCTCAACCAAGACACTAGACTGTTTCCTAGAAAGAATGCTCCTCCACTTGTACTTTTTCTGTCATCAACACTGCCTGCCTAATCTGCATATGTATATGATGTATTGTAACATCTGTAAGATTTGACTCTTGATGAATAACCAATAAATATACCTTCATCAACTATGGATTCAAATTTACCCAAATCATCATCATCTCTCTTTATGTAGCACTTACTTCCGAAAATTTTGAAGTAATTAACACTAGTACATTTGGGTCATTTTCCGACGACGTGTTTGTAGAAATTTCCACTTTATATTATCGGGAGAATGAAAAACATCAGACCCCCCAAATGTCATTTCACATGATGTCGGTATACCAATGACATAGATATGGTTTCTTGCACGACGTTTCTAGCAGACACATGTCATCTCTAATTTCACTATCTAACACCACTATGGATTTCACAACCATTATGTCAGAACATCTCACCTGTGACGCTACAGGGGATGTCGTAAGACCGATGAGGGTCCTATATCTCTAACGTTTACGTCTTCACAAAATACACATCCAATGAGTTGGACATGTGACATCACAGATCCATAGTGGATGTCACAAGACCGACGATGTGCCATGTATCTCTGACGTTTACGCTATATCAATGACGAGAGTGATGTTTCACATGACGTTGGAAGAGGAATGTCAGAAGACTAAAGAGGGGTCCGTATCTTCGACGTTCACGCTATGTTAGCAACGAGCATCTATACTTTGATACTCCATTCCAATATCTTTCATAATGGCATGTAAATCTCGATATGTGAGAGGTAAAATATTTTATGAGGGTAACATAAAATCACCTAACAATCTAAGACATACAAAATAATGAGTTAATGTAAAGAATAGTAATTGTAAATATTGCATTTTTATTTTACACATTAATTAACACTAAAAAAGGGGAAAAAGTCAACCTTTATGTAGATGTGATGAAACATATTACATACCTTAGGATCTATGTCATACAAGTGTTCGAAAAATGATTCATAACCTTTAAGTTCACCAACATCAATGTAGTGGAGAGAAGATTTGCTCTTGACCCTTTATAAAGTTGTTTATTTTCCTTTTCAATCATAGGTTCATCATAAATACCATCACTACTGTCCCCATGATCCTCATCTGGATGACTGAATAAGTCTTGGATCATTTGATTTGTCCAATCATCTTGAACTATGTTATTATTTTCATCTACTTTCATGGGATCATTAACTTGATCTTCATTATCCGCTTCATGTTCCTCATCTTGTACATCATCATTTCTGCTACTACTTGGTGTTTTCTGCAGAAAGTTAGGGGGAAACTCTAACTTTATAATTGCAAACAATCATGCAAAATTAGTGCATGTTTAAAACAATATAAAAATTGGAGAATACAATCAATATTAAAACAAATAATGAATATATATAGCTAATTACCATGGGACGATATTCATTTGATCCCCCGTCCATGTGCCCATATTTTTTACAATGTTGTTTAGCTGTTTCTATTAAAACTCTTTCGGGACGTCTAGTACAACAACTTTTTCAAGGGTAATAACATTTACCATCACCCTTTTCACCCTCTTTAATTTTTTTCCCACCTTTAATGTTTTCTGACATTCTTCCCCACAGACATATACTGATGATTACCTTATAAAAATGAGTGGTGTATAATAGAATATCTATTATATTTTTCTATTATAACAAATGAAAAAAACACCTATTTTTTGTTCACTAAGAAGACCTTATACCCTTTTTGAATCTTCGTTGTTATATAAAACTCGTCGCAACATCCATAAAATGCAACATATCTATAGATTTTATAATGTCGCAATTTCGATGACAATTCACCAAGTCAATGTTGACTTTGTCAAATAGTGGGTGACCGTTAGGGGGGAAGGACCTAGTGTCAACACCATCACAAGAGAGACACACATTTGATGTCTTTGCAAGAGAGACAACTTTCAGAAGATGTCGCAAGAGAGACTATGTGAAAAGTACATCGCACTTGCAGCGATATCAGGTAGGATGGAGAAAAAAACTTAAAATTTCCTCTATTTTTCGACAGTATGGCCAATTTTGTCCATAACATCGCAAGTAGGTCGTCACAATTTTTCCAATATGTAGTAGTGAATGGGAAATTCAATGGATGAATAAGATGCATCGAAATAAATCATGCCAGGTTAGGTAGAAAATCCCTAAAACCAGTAAGGGAAGAACAAGCAAATAGATAAATAAGACTAGGGTCTCAACAAACAATTGTTAAAATGATAGGAGGATCAAAGCAACAAAAGGATTCTAGATGAAATATTCTTATCATAGGGGGTTCCTCCAAATAATTTTGAAATAATGACTCTCATCTCCTGGAAATATACATGTCTTGGTAGTGACATGAAAGTCTCAATTATCAAGGATATTGCAAAGTCAGAAAAGTCAGAAATTCTCTTGCTCTAGGAGACCAAATTGAGGGCTGTTGGTGTGGCCAAAATTGGGAATCATGTATGGAATAAAAGTGATGGAATTATAGTAGACTCTAGGGGTGCTTCAGGGGGTTTGTACACTCTCTAGAATACTCAAGAGGTAATACTATAATTTTCATTTCAATCTCAACATTGGATCTTAACCAAATTTCATCTTCTGAAAATTGATAAAAGGGTTGTAGTATTTAACATATATATATGTTTGTGAGCTACACAGATAAAGAATCTTGATGGAATTCAATCTTAATTTTAAATGACTCAAAATTTTCCATGGACTACATAGTAGCAGGAAACTTAAATGTCACACTAAATAGTTAGGAAACAATGGGGGGAAGAATCAACATAGATTCCTTTAGGCGAAAATTGGAGAACCTCATGTGGTAATGGGATGTTTTGGGCATAAAAATGATAAAAGCAAAGTTTACATGGTTCAATAGAAGAACTGGATTTGGACACATATCATCTAGTCTTTATTGCTTTCTTGTTCACAACAACTTGTTGCTCCAAACATTCACTCTCCATTCTAAAATTATTCCCTCCACGTCATTGGATCACAGGTCGATATATCTTCATCTTCAATCAAACCCAAACTATGGTCTACTACCTTTGATTTAAATCCATTATGGCTAAACTTAGAGAAAGAAATCAATAGGGTAAAAAATTCCCGAGACACTTAGATAGAAGTAACCCAAGTATATATTTGGGAGAAAAATATCCAATTGGTCAAAAAATACTTGAAGGAATGGTCTAAAGAGACATATATTTCACCTACAGTAAAAAAATGTAAATTGTGGGCCAAGCTATAGGAATTGAAATCTCATATGGAAGAGAAAGACATCACTATATAGGATCAAGAGGAGGAAATGAAGTTGCAAAGTCAACTACATAGAGTCTTGAAACAAGAACAAGAACACTGACACCTTGAATCTTGAAGTTTGTGGTTAAATGTTGCGGATAGGAATACCAATTGTTTTGACAAATAGACCAAGGATAGGATGAGAAGGAATAATTTTAAAGAAATCAGTCTTGGAGGATGAAAACAAAATTAGAGAATTCAAGGAAATTAAGAAGGTGGTCAGAGATCATTTTTCAACTTTATATTCTCAACAAAATGAGGTGGAGGAAAGTAATGTGGCTAAAATATTGTAGCATATTCTGAAGCTCATCAGTGAAGAAGACAACCTGTTGAGTGCACACGTAAACTGAGGGGGAGGGGTGAATTAGTAGAAGACAATTTTTAATTTTTCAAACATTCATCGACCATAAGAAAACAATCACATATGATATCTACTAACTACAAAACATGGAACACAAGATTTATGTGGAAACCCTTTCAGGAGAAAACTACCAAACTTCTCTTTATAATTCTTTGTAGGCACCAACCTATTGTTACAAATATTTGTAGGCACCAAACTACTGAAGACACCAATCCCCATTGGTACAAATCCTGTTAGGCACCAACCTAATCTTATAGATATTCATAGACACCAATCTACTAGAGACACTAACCCCCACCACTGAGCACCAACTTAGCAATAGACATCAATTTCTTTCAGATCATTGTAGACACCAATATAATGGAGACACCAATCCCCACTACTAAGCACCAACTAAGCAAGAGAGAACAATATATTACATATCTTTGTAGACACCAATCCCCATCGCTAAGTACCAACTTAGCAAGAGAAACCAATCTTTGAGTAACACCAACCTTCACCAAATCTGATTTCTATTTATACCTTCACCAGATCTACTCGCTTCTTCTTCCTTTACCATGTCTACTCACTACTTCTTCATTCACTATGTATTCTCACTACTTCTTCCTTTACTAGGCCTGGCAAAATTTTAAATTTCCAAATGGCAACTTTCCCAAAGCTTGTTGTTTTGGGCCTCTTCCCAAGAACAAACTTGTAAAACATGCCATGTATCCAATTTTACAAACATGATTTTGAAATTTTTACCTAAGGTAATTCTGTATGTCTCCTCTGTTCTTTGAAATTTTCATAGTTTGAAGAATCCCATACAAGAATCTATAGTGAAAATGTTAAACTGACTTGTTTGAAACTGATCTTGGGACCATTCAAAAACCTTAACTTATAGAGAGAATATCTTAGAAATTAAAACAAACCAACATCTTACATTTTTAGTTGAGGTACTTCTATATGTATCCGATGTTGTAAAGAAATTTCACAGTCTAAAGAGTCCCAAAATACACATTATAGTGAAAAATCCAAACTAACATGTTTGAAATTGATTTCAGGAGAATTAATGAACCCTAAATTCCATAGAGAATATCTCATAAAGTGCAGTGAAACAACATATAAATTTTTTACCTGAGGTAATTCTGTATGTCTCCTCTTTTCTCTAAAAATTTCACAGTCTGAAGAGTTACAACAACTAAGTTATAATGAAAATTCCAAATTGACCTGTTTGAAATGGATTTCAGAAGAATTCAGGAACCCTAATGTCCACAGAGAATATCTCTGAAACTGTAGAAAAAACAAATCTGAAATATTTACCACATTACCCTGAGATCTGTCATCCGTCTCTGTAAAATATCAAGGTCTGAAACATCCCAGAAAATAAGTTATAGTGAAAGTACCAGGCTGACATGTTTGAAACTGGTTTCAAGAGGATTTAGGAACCCTAAACTTCCATGGGGTATATCTCCGAAATTATAGTGAACCAATCTATGATATTCTTAACACATGTACACCAAAATATCTCCTCCATTTATGTAAAATTTCAAGGTTTGAAACACCCGAGAAAATAAGTCATAGCGAAAGTGCCAAGCTGACCTGTTTGAAATTGATTTCAGGAGAATTCAAGAACCCTAACTTCCACAGGGCATATCTCCGAAAGTATAGAAAAAAAATATCTAAAATTTTTGCCACATATACGACAAGATCTATTCTATATCTCTTAAAAATTTCAAGGTTGGAAACATCCTAGAACATATGTTATTGAAAAATTTCCAGGTTGACCTAAAATTGATTTCACAGGTCTTCCCTTTTGGAATAATATTCAATCTTTGCTCATCCATTTTTCACATACTCACTTTCTCTAAACACTTTCTCTTTTTATACTTTTTCATAACCCTTGATGAAGGTACATGCCCATTACTTAAATAATTAATTCACATTACCATGGGAAAATACCCCAAATACCATGGGAGAATACTCCAAACCATGGGCAAATACCCCAAACCCATGGGTTTGAAACCACCATTTCACTTTTTAGTTTTTCACATGCACCCATTTTTTAATATACTTGTAAACCTATATATAAATCAATCTTGGAAATGCTGTGTGTATTGTAACGATGTAATATGAAATTAATAAAAGCAAAAATCCTTTGACATTAATTATGATAATTCCAACAATATCCCCATTTATCAATGATGGAAATCTTGCAACAAAAAACATAGTCCACCAGGAATAGAGAGAATTCTCCCTCTGTTTGCAACTCTCCCAGGAATAGAAATAATTCTCCCCCTATCTGCAACTCTCTCCCTTTGACATCAATGGAAAATGGATGCTCCCCTTGAACTTGTGCTTCTCCTTAAGCACTTAGTGTCTTGATGAGATGGATATTACTCCCAATTATATGTCCCTTAATTTTTTCTAGCTGTAAAAAATTCTCAAACACAATAAAAAAACACCCCTGAAGAGGTCTGAAAACTATCACCAACAACACAAGATAATCGGTCTATGACAATTTAGACAGTCTCTGTATCCAACATAAGCAATTGTACATCTTCAACAAGTCAAGCATGGTTTGGTTAGTCTCAAGAAATCCAAGCCTATTCAACAAGAAGACATCAGTTGGGTTCACATATCAACAAATTCAAGTATTCCCATTCTTGAGGGATCAATAAGTAGAAATAATAATTCTATTCAAAATTTTTAGTCAATAGATAAACCAGTCAAAACTCAATCATCGAATAATCAGTCGAAACTCCAATCGAAGATATTGTCATCTCGATCCTAGGTCGACCACTTCCAAGGAAATAATTAGTAAGTAAGAGGAATGTTGAATGATTGTAAAACCAATGATACACAATGATATGAAGTCCTCAAACATATGGTCAAATGATTCCACGACCATCCATCAATCCAACCATAATCTATCCTAGTAGTTGACACTAGTCCAGAATTATGTCTTTCATGTCTCTTCTGCAAGTATCTGAAAACATTATTGACATTCCTTTGATTTTTATGGTGAGAATGATGATAGGACACATATTTTTGTGTTGGATTATTAGAGGAAGTAGCCTCAAGGTTAGGTTCATTGACAAGAGTAGAACAACCTAGCATATAAAAAAATAATTGTCATCTGTAACTACATGCTCATATTGTGGCATGTGAGGAACATGAAGCTCATCAATCTGTTTGACACAATCAACAATAGGTTGTTTTTTTGGAAAACTAGTTTGAACTCCTCTTGCAACAAATAGAACTTCCCTGGTTGTAGCAAGGCCAGGTGTAGTTAGAGAGGAAATAACAAAATCATATCCAAGACCATTATTAATGAGTGGAGACCTTTGAAAATTGATGATATTTTCTAAGGTCTCACTCTCTTTTCAAACGTCAAGCTTCTATTCAACTTAATAGGTTTTTTCTCTAATTCCTTTCTTAAGGAAACAATTCCAGATTCTAGTTCTTTACAATTTTCTTCCTTTTTCTTTAACTGGATTCTCACCACTTCTTCCATCCTTCTTGATTTTTCTAATTGAACCTTTAGGTTCATGATAGTATTTTCTATTTCTTCAAGGTATTTTGACATTTTTGTCTTTTGAATCATGATCCTCTTCTTCATATTTTCACAACTACTCCTTTTGTTTCAAATTATTTGTTTCACTTAAGGAACACATGAGTTCTTATTCAAGATACACTTCCCCATCTGTTTCAACATTTTCTTCTTCTTTTGAATCCATCATTTCTTTCCCTTTGACTTCATTAATATTTTTTCTATGGCCATGAAAATAGTTTCTTCTCTTTCACTGTCGGAGATACTTTCATCACTCTCTTTAGATGAGCTACTTTCCTCTTTGGAGTAAGAAATTTTATTTTTCTTATAGATTTTTTTATTCTTTTCATGCTTACTCGTTTGATGTGGTTTTCTCTCTTATTCATCATCACTACTTTCATTTTTCACATATGGACACTTACCAACAAAATTTCCTATTTTTTCACAATTAAATAATTTAAAGGGAAACTTACCTTTGTATTTTCCAGATCCTTTTTTTGATTTTTCTCACAAAATGTGCTTCCTCTGCATCTTATTCATTGTCGAAGATATTGTTGATACTAAGAGGGGGGTGAATCAGTATCAAGTACAATTTAAAACCTTTTTAAACTTATACTTAAACCATTCAACTATATCCAATGAGCAATGAACAATAGTATAAGAGTTACACAAATACACCACAATACACCATGCACAATATATGAGAAATAATCAA
>JASDQU010435348.1:26047-38481 GCA_032191745.1 Picea mariana
CCTTTGGGTTCTAGAAGATCTATAATCTCTCCCAAACCTATTCCAAAGATCTATATAAATAAGGTAAGTCTTGAGCATAGATGAGGAAGAATCATTTGCAGAGTTATGATGTCCAAGTACAAAGGATCTTCTCCTGTTCAGAACAACCATAGCCAGATTTCCTAGTCTGATTGAGAAGCTGAGGAGGAGCAAGGATCATGGAGAAAAGATGAAGGAATCTACATCATGAGGTAATTGTAGTGATGTAATTCCTTCATCTAGATAATAGATCATTGCTTTTCTCCTAAATATGCTTGTATCTGATTTACAAATGTTTAGATCTGGTCTTGTAATCAGTAGATCTGAATAGATCTGAATTGAATTAGTGATTTCTGACACCAGGAGAAGAAAGAAATTGGTGCTTATTTGTTACTTGTGTGTGGGAAGCAGGTTGCAAGAGTTGGAGTTGGAACTCAAGATCTACAACAATTAGGACATGCGAGGACAACCTTCAGTAGCAAGGTACATTTTTTCTTCCCTCTTGGTATAAAAAGGAATTACTTGTTAATATCTAGGGAAACCATTAGAAGTCTATCCCCTCTATGTTAAGAACCAAATATCAAAATAGCATAAGAGCCTCAGAATAAGTACTCCACTCCTTGACAAAGAGAGAAATTTATATAATAATCCTCTTCGAGGGGGAAACCTCCTTATACATCACATGAATTAAAAAATATAAGATGATTCCAAATGAAAAAGTCTCCTTGGTATATATAGGAGACTAAGAGGTACAATTACAACTAATGGACCCAAGATGAGATAAATAAAATAAAAATACTAATGTAATATGCATCAATTAATGGGTAATGTGCCATGATTTAGGGCTTAACATGCCCCTCCCCTTTAGAAAAGTGTTCTCCTAAACATTTGAGTAGTTATGGATGCTTCTGTAGAAAACACTCATCTTACCATGGGGAATCTTCAACATGCAGTTCCTTCCACTTAATAAGATACTCTAAAATTGATATATTCCTCAATTGGTGAAATCTTGTGCCAGTGATAGCTTTAGGATCCAATATGATTTTTCCGTTCTTGTCAAGTTCTAGAAATATAGTTTGAATAGGTATATTCTCACCTATAACCTTCTTTAAGCATGAAGCATGGAAAACTAGGTGTACTTGTGAATATGCAGGCAACTCCAATTTGTATTCCATAGTACCAATATTTTGAAACACCTTATAAGGGCCAATTTAATTTGGTGATACTTTGTTATCCTTCTTAAATTGCTTGAGGGACATCTGTTTGTATGGTTGTAGTCTTAAAAATACCCAATCCCCTACTTCAAAACTTCTTTCACTATGATGTTGATCTTCTTGTTGTTTCATGAGATTTTGTTCTATGGCCAAGTTGTCCTTTAAGAGTTGGAGAACTTGTTGATTCTTGATGTGATCTTCCATTGCTTAAATATTATATTTTTCTTTTAAAGAAGAAGTGATGGACGGTGGGTGATATCCAAAAAGTGCCATAAATGGTGTTATTTTTGTTGCATTATGAAAGGAAGTGTTATACCACCATTCTGCCAAGGGTAACCACTTGAACCATTGTGTTTGTTTATCAAAGACAAAGAAACAAAGGTATCCTTCTAGACATTTGTTCACTATCTCGGTTTTTCCATTAGATTGAGGATGATAAGATGAGCTATGAGCCAATTGAATACCCAAACAAGAAAATAATTCTGTCAAAAAATGTCCAGTGAAGATGGGATCTCTGTCACTTACAATAATATTTGGGCTTCTATGTAGCTTTTGAATTGTCTCCATAAATTTGGTAGCAACTATAATGGATTTGAAAGGATGAGAGAGTGCACGAAAGTGTGCATACTTGGTAAGTATATCAACAATCACCATGATTACACTCTTTCCTTCAGACTTCGGTAACCCTGTGATGAAATCCATGGAAACCTCCTCACAACGTTGACTTAAAATGGCCAATGGTTGTAAAAGACCTAGGGTCTTAATTGTTTCCACCATATTTTGTTGGAAAACCAAACATTCTTCCAAAAACCTTTAAACGTCAATTTTAAGGCCTTCCCAAAACAATTCCCTCTTAACCTTGTGATAGGTTTTCAAAAATATTGAGTGCCCTCCTACCAGATAGGTGTGCAATTCCAACCTTTTGTTTAAGTTGGGAGTTATTACATAAATATAAGCGATCTTTGTACCATAGTGAATCATTTTCCATGTAAATGTATCGTATGCACTGGAATCCTATTGTAACCTTTGAATGAGATTCCACACTTCTTCATCATTATTCCATTCATCCCTTGCTTCTATTATCCAATCAGGTTGGATGATAGAGATAGCATAGAGAAATGGCTCAACATCTTCATCCTTTCTTAAGAGTGAATCTGCCACAACATTTTTCTTCCCTTTTTTGTAGATGATTTCAAAGTCATAACCCAACATATTGGTCACCCATTTTTGTTACTCTTCTAACGATAGTCCTTGTTCCAAGAAGTCTTTAAGTATTTCATGATCTATTTCATGATCTATTTTGACCTTGAAGTTCCTACCTATTAGGTAAGGGTTCCATTTAATCAACGCATGTAGTATCTCCATCATTTCCTTCTCATAAATGGGTTTGCGTAAGTCCTTTCCCTTGAGTGGCTGGCTTTGAAAATCAAACAACCTTCCTTCTTGCATTAGAACAACACCAATGCCATTTCCTGATGCATCACATTCCAAAATAAAGGTTTTTGTGAAGTTTGGTGTAGTCAATACAGGAGCTTTGCACATTGCCTCTTTAAGTTGTTCAAAAGCTTGAGTTTCCTCTAAAGTCCATGAAAGTACATCCTTCTTAATTAATGCAGTTAAAGTTGTTATTCTTCCATAGTTCTGAACAAACTTACGGTAGTAACTTTTCAAACCCAAAAATCATCTAATATTCTTCAATGTTTTGGGAATCAACCAATCCATAATGGATTTAATATTGTTAGGGTCTACCTTAACACCTTCAAATATCACATAAATACTCTATCTCCTTCACCCCAAAGAAACATTTCGATGGTTTGGCATATAGTTGTTTCTCCTTTAGTAGTTGTAGCACCATGTCAACATGTTGAACATGATCTTCCCAAGACTTTGTATAGATTAGTATATCATCAAAAAATACTAACACAAATTTTCGAAGGAAGGGCTTGAAAATGGAATTCATCAACCCTTGGAATGTGGAAAGTGCATTCGTAAGGTCAAAAGGCATGCCCAAAAATTCATCATGGCCTTCATGAGTTATGAGTGTTTCTTTTGGGATATCTTCTTGCTTCATTCTAATATGATGATACCCCGAAATAAGATCCAAATTTGTGAAGTAGGTTGCTCCATGTAGTTCATCTAACAATTCATCAATGATGGGAATGGGAAACTTTTCTTTAATGGTGATATTGTTGAGCTCTCTATAATATAGACACATATTCCATGAAACCTCTTTCTTGAGTACCATTACCACCTGTGCAGAGTAATAACTTTGGCTAGGTATAATAATGTCAGCCTTTAATATTTCTTCAACCATACACTCAATTTCACTCTTCTAGTAATAAGGGTATATGTAAGGCCCGATGTTAAGAGGAACACTCCCAGGAATTAAGTGAATAGAATGATCATGATCGTGAGTGCATGGAAGACCTCTAGGAATATATTCAAATAATTTGGAATGCTTATCAATGATCCCTTGGATATTTAGAGGAATAGATGGCTTAGATGTTTGAATATCTAGTGAGCCTAGTTGTACAATTACATCTTGATGCCTCTTTGTCAATAATTTTGTCATGGCATTAGATCTTACCACCTTATTGGGTTTCCCTGTGATACCCCTTAACTCAAATTCCTTTCCTTCCAATGAAAATTTCAGGAAAAGTTATTGAAAATTAAAATCCACTATTCCCAATGATTGTAACCATTGGACCCCTAGTACGACATCAACATCACCCATGGGTATAGAAATAATTGGACTATTCATTACATATTCCCCCATAGTAAGATTGATCTTATGACATTTTCCCGAGCAATTGATATTTCCTCCATTTGCAATCATTACTTGAAACTTTGGCACTGGATATATAAAGCAATTGAGATCTTTGGCTAATTTACAGTGAATGAAATTATGAGTGCTACCATAATCAATTAGCACTATTACCTTTTTCTTTTTGATATATCCTTCGATATTGATGGTTTGACGAGTGATAATTATATCCAATGCATGACATGATATGGTGGGATTCATATTTTTAGAATAAATCTCTTCTACATATTCATCTTGAGATGGTTCTTGTTCTTGTTCATCTTCCTCTTCACAATCTATGTAGAATAATTTATTCTCACCACACTTGTTTCCCTTATTGTACTTTCTGTCAAAATTAAAGCAAAAACCTTTTCTTTTCTTTCCTCTAATTGTTGAGGTGTCAATATTGTAGTTTGAGGTGGTTTATAAGAAGTAACATTATTCTCTCAATAGATGTTAGGGGTGGTGCTTCTAGTATCCATAGCCATATTTTTACTTTCAACATTTCTCGCCACCCTGAACACATTCTCCAATGATTTTGGTTCCCAAAGGAGAACCTCATGTTGAATGTTATCCTTTAAAGTTCCTATGAATAGATCAATTAGGTGCTCATATAGAATATATTTTACCTTTATATTCAATCTTTGGAAGTTCTCAATGTGCTCTGCAACTGAACCCTTTTGCTTGAGATTTATCAATTGATTGAAGAAGGTATTGATCCTTGTATCCTCATAGTGTGTTATCATTTCTTCTGTGAAAATTGTCCAAGTGACAAATAATTTACATGAACAAAGCCATCAATACCACACAAAATTATTAGGTTCTAATTATAAGGATGCAATTAGTAAATTTTTTGTGTGTGGCACATCATGTAGATCAAAGAATTTCTCCATTTGGAGTATCCATGTGATTTGATCCTTGCCATCAAAATTCCTCATATTGATCTTAGTAAAGTGGTTGATCTTCAACCCAAATATGAGTTTTCTCCAGTCTTGATTCATATTCCTTGTGTCCTCATCATGAATTTCATGGGATACATTGTCACTTTCAAGTGGCCTTTATATTAGAAAAATTTCCAACCCTTCCATGATCTCTCATTTTAATTCATCCATCTTAATATCCATCATCACTTCCAGCTTAGCTTCAGTTGAATCCATCATCCTTTGTAGTTCATATTTTGTTACTACCTTCTTTTGTAAATCATTTATTTCCTTGCACATTTCTTCACCTTCATCAAGAGTCCAAGTAGGACTATTTGAAGGCTTGTTTGGTGTATAAGTTCCCTTTTTTGGTGGAATGTTGGACAAGTATCACTGCAATGTAGGAATTCCAAATTGGCTTAGGCAGAGGGCTTCACAGACAAGGGAGTGTCAAGTCTTATAGATATCTGATATATGTGCAGGGTCCAACTATAGTACTCAACCCAATATCTTAGGGCACTAAATAAGGTAGCTTGACATGCCCTTAGTCGTACTATTCGACTACCCAAGTACTAGAGAGTGATATCCTTGAGTGTTGTTCTCGGTGTACTATAGAAACAAGATGACCAAATGGTTTACTCAATTGGTATCATGATTCTAGGGGGTCTCACGATATATTCCAGGTATGTGGGAGCTCAAATCCATAGTAGTGTTTTTTAATGCGCAACTGTTTGAAAAGGTCCTTCCGATATAATCTAGGTACATGGAAGAAACACATTGTTCCCGGGTTGTAGCACTGAAAAGTAATGACAACTCCTATGTTTAGAGAGGTCGAAATATGTATGTACCTAATAGCCCCTAACATTATCCCAAATTTATGTGATACTACTTTTATCCCACTTTATTCCACTTTTTTAATCACCCAATTGGATCTTCTAGTCAAAAGATATGCAAATTTCCAAAAACAAAATGCACCTTTTAAAACCCTGATTCAAAGATTGTTTTGCTAGCCGACCTTTCTTCTATTGTAGCTTTGAAATTTCGGTCCTTATTAGTATAAAATTTTGGCTTGAGGTATCCTGAAGTGTCCTCTTTCCAACCCCATAGGTTAGACCAAGATTGGATTCTTGAAGATAATTTTATGATAACTTTCCCAACATGTGTTTATTTTTTCCCTTTCAGGAGAGAGAACTTGTACGTCCTGCCACGTGTCACCGTCTTCACTTCAGAACTTGAAATGTTTACCAGAAAAACATCAGTCCATACCCTAACCAATGGAATAGGTCTCACTCAATTTTCATGTTTGTAGCTTTAGATATAACAGTTTTCCAAAGAACACATGTTTTATACTGAAATCTGTACTAGCCAAAAAACCTAATTTCCTTAGAGAATAAATTTCATATTACATAGAATGAAGGGATTAAATTTGTACAAAATATAATTCAATATTCCACCTTTGTACTATACAAATTTCATAACTTGAAGCCAAGATGAAAAAAAATTGGGAGCGAAAATTCCAAGAAGACCTGTTTCATACTAGTTTCGGGACTAGTAAAAAACCCTAACTTGAGCAGCATGTATCTCCAAACATATACTAAAACAAGATATAAAATTGGGACCTAAGTTATATATATATTCCTAATATACACTATATAAATTACAAATTCAGAAACCTTCTAGAAAAAAGTTGTAGCGAAAATTCCAAGAAGACTTGTTTTAAAGAAGCCAGTCCCGAGGATTGTCTAGCTCTGATACCAAATGTTAAGAACCAAATATAAAAATAGCATAAAAACCTTAGAATAAGTAATCCACACCCTAAAAAATAGATAAATTAAGAGAACAAGCCTCTTTGAGGGGGAAACCTCATTATACATCACGTGAATTCATAAATACTAGATCATTCTAAACGAAAAGGTCTCCTTGGTATATATAGGAGACTAGGACGTACGATTACAACTAATGGAACCAAGACAACATAAATAAAATAAAAATACTAATGTAATATGCCCAAATTAAGGGGTAAATTTACACGATTTATGGCTTAACACTCTCTCTATCCAGGATCAATAGACAGATCCTAGGGAGATATAACTTACCATAATGGTAATATTTCTCCAACAACAGAAATGGAGACTCCACTAGAGAAGAATATTTGATTCTTACTAGAATTACTTGCCAAATTTTCCTTTGTTTTATGTTTATGATTTCATATTTGTATTCCTAATACTCCTCTATAGGTCATATCTCTTAGATAAAAGATATTTGAGATAGATATGGAATATTTGAAAAAGATCCATCTTTTCAAAAAAAAAACTTTTTTTTTCATTCGTTGTCTATTGAAGTATAATAGACACACGACGATCATCACCAATTGTACCTCATATGTCCGATGACAGTCCTTATAAACTGGGGAAAATTGCATATTTACCAGTATTTTGAGATTAGATCTATGATCCCATAAAGCTCTAATTGTTCTATGTTGTCAAAGTCTTACCTATTTTTGAGTTGTATTATCACATATTTTTCCTTGAATACATGTTTGGAGTGTGTGTGTGTGACCTATTTGGATTTCTTGATTAATTTTTTTCACTATTTAGTGATCCATTTAAAGTTGGGAACCGAACCTAACAAATTTGAATAGATCTAGTAGTGTCTATTTTTTATTGCATTTGGTTTGTCCTTTTGTGATTATCATTCATTGCTAGATCTATCCTTTTAGGTGATTTTTTGGTGATATCTTTCACGAGACATTGTAGTGACATTATTTAGAATCACTACCAATTTCCTCCATCCATTTGTTTCTAATTTTTCAACTTTCCATTTCCATTGTCTGTTCTTGCATAGATCGGGAATATTTTTTCATTACATTTGGAAAATTTATAAAAAAAAATCATTCCATGTTTGTGAGGTTTTGAAGCATTAGAACAAGAGTTTGCACTGATGAATTGTTTGGTTTGATTTCTTAGAAGGATTTTGTATCTAAACTGTTTGTATGGTTGCATGGTGTGTGGGAATGCTTTTACAATATTATAAAGAAAAAGGTTTCTTCTCCCTCAGATAGCTAGAGTTCATTGAAGTGAACAAATTGTATTGGCATATTTGCACTACTTGGTTGGGTCAAGAGTCTTAAACACCATTAAAATTGCATTCATTTCCCTTTGACGTAAACAACAGCCATTAAATGAATTGCATAATCAAAAATCCATTAGAATTTTTTTTAAGGAAACCAACATTAGATAGGCTTAGGCCTTTGAATAGGATTGGAGAGTAAACTCTCCAAGGCCTCTAAAATGAAACTTAAGAGTCATTAAAGAGTGAAAATCCATTGTTACAACTAGTGTGTCATGATGTTCCTCTAAAACAAGAGTTAAGCATGAGGTCGCAATGGGGAAAGTAGGGAGATCACCCCTCTCTTATTGTTTTGGTGTTTGTGATATCGCTTCAAATACTACATATACTATGGTTTCATTGGTGCCACACCTTTGTGTGAGGTAACTCCTTTGAAGATTTGGGCATAGTTATCCTACCCTTACGTGTGGTCGGACCTGTGACTATTCACCCAATAATTTATTGTGAGAAAATATCTTCAGTGACCATTCTTAGGTAACCAATAGAGGTGACTGCAGGTGGGATGTGCCTGTATTACCTAGGGTAGACGTTCATTCACAGTCTCAATTCGACCTGAGCGTTCCTACCTTAATAAAGGGTTCTTTCACTGGTCAGGGATGTTTCACATAGATCATTGTAATTTTTCCTCATACCTTTCCCTATCCAATCTTTTGGGCACTTCATATCCCCTAGAGGGTTGGTAGCCATTTATTTTCTTTTTGTTGTCTTATATTTGATAGGGGAGTGCTCTTTGATTCCAAGTATAAATCAACCTTATATTGAATTGTGTTTTGATTTACAACTATTATTTTCACTGTGGTTGAATCCTCGCGCCAGTATTGTCGATTATGAGGACTAGAGCCAATCACATAGGCACAACCACCTATTAAGTGGTGAAAAATAGGGGACTGAGAATTACAAGGTTTTTATCTTTGGTTCGAGGAGACTAGTTTGGTTGAAGTGGAAGTGATTGATGAAATTATTACACCAAAACTTAAGCTTCCTTTGATTGATCTCGAAGAACCCCTAATTGCCTCGGTCATGGAGGTTTTTAGTGAACCTTTTTCTTTGTAAAAAAATCGTCCCATCATGTTAGGACCAAGTGTTTCATCCAGTGTAGCTGATCCTTCAAGCCCATTTGCAAGTGGGACTAGGGGCATCCCTTTGATGTCCATACTACCTTATCTTAACACCATTGGACCAAAACCATGTATCTCTTTTTCTACAGGTCCCTCAATATTGGGGACCCCAGATGTCTCTTCATTTTCATTTATTATCATCCCTAGAATTCCTACACCCACCCCTTACATTTCATTGCCCACCTTTGGATCCTCTTTCGGTGGGAGTCCAAGATTTGGTGTCAGAATGGGGGGTGGATTTCCTTCAAACAACATCATTCCTATGAGTGTCCTAACATCGTCAGGTGTCGGTATACCTTTTGTATGGAAATTCCTAGTGGGTTTGGGTATGTCCCTAGTAAATATAGGGGTAGTAGTATGTTATAAGTTTTTAATTTCCCATGGGTTATCACACCTTTCCCTAGGAGAATATCCATTGGGGGTAACTTTTCACAATGGGGAGGATTTCCCTTTGTCAATACCTCAGGTCCTCAATATTTTTTCCCTGGGACTAATTTTGGGAATGTTTTCTTATCATATACATGAGTGGCAACGAAGGCATAGGATTATCAAGATCCAGATCTCAGATAAGTTCTTGATGGAGTGGCTCACCAAATCCCTCCTTCCCACCATTTTCAAGGATGTATCTATGGTTGGGGAGACTACCAAGGAGAAATCCATTTTGTGTGCCACTTAGACTTGATTTACTCTCAGTTTGGTACTCTATATGACATTATCCCACATGCTCCTAGGTCATCAAAAGATCTGAAGAAGCCAAACCTAGGACCCCATGTCGACGATGTGGATGGTTATGTTCCTCATGCCTCTATGAACCAATTAGCTGACTAGATGGGTCACATGTATATGTCGTCACACCTCTCAGCTACTAGTTTTAATGCTCAAACCACCATAGAACCTATTCATACCTCCTAGATGAATTTAGTGCAGTCCACACAACTGAAGAATCCTCAACAACCTAGAAGAAAGAAGAAGAGGAATAGGAAGAAAAATTCCAATACTGAGAAAGGGATTTCCTCCACTCAAAACAATCAAGATGAGGGAAAAAAAGAGAAGAGTAAGATTCAATTCCCCTACATGATTTGTGGGGAGGAACATTCTACTCATAAATTTACTTGGAAAGATGAGATCCATCATTATTTGGCACAACAAAATCTCCCCCAACAACCTATTGTCTTAAATCATCCTTTTCCCTCTCAAACTCATCATATGGTTGCAGCAAATCCTTCCCCTATGCAAGGGGGCATGGTACGTACGCCTCACAATGAAAGGTATTCCTTGAATTCTTTCATATTCATGTGTGACCACACAGTGAGTTTGCAAACATGATCTAAGAACTATGAAAATTCTAAGCCTAGTCCTATTGTTCATGACTCAACGTCTTCTTCCCAAACCGGTGGACCTCTTCATATTGAAAATACATCTTTTGACACACCACTTCACCCCCCGAATGGTGTTCTTTGATGAATGACACAAAATCCAAACACACAGGATGCACAAAACTATAGTATTGTGGAAGTTCTATCCTAGACACCTTGTTCCATATCTACACTTGAAGTTCTCCAAAGATTCCCAACGTAGTAGAAATCCTTGTTGTCTTCCATAGGTGGGGTTGATCCCTCAGAGTCAAGTTTGATAACATTTGATTCTAATCAAGTTAATCATAGTCTCTCCCATCAAGTATCCTTCCATATCAAGGTGTGATCCATGGGAAAAAAACATATTCTGAACCATGGTTGATGGTGGATCCTTGAATTTCATCATGTCTATTTATTTTTGGAAGGACCCTATCTCTCCTAATATCGATACATATGTCACATTGTTGAAATAATTTGATGGACATATGTTCCTTCCCCATGGGATAATCACCTCCTTACCCATCGCATTAGGTGGTAAGACTATCTCTATTGTTGTGGAGGCCATCGATGCACCTCTTTAGTACAATTGTTTACTCGGGTGCACTTGTTTCTATGAGATGATCAAAGTTGTCTCGTCGATATTTAGGGTCTTATGCTTCCCTCATCAAGGGAAAATAATGGCGATCGATCCACTTGTGCTTTGTACCCCAGACCTTGGATCTAATGCAGGGTCTAATGTACCCTTTGTCAGTGATACACAACAATATTATTTGAGTGTGGGTGTAGGGATGATTAAATATCCTTCCCTCATGAGAATATTTCACCTTCCCCCCCCCCACATCCTACTATGAACATTTCTCCTATCAACATGATTTTATCATTTACTAGTGGATCCCTTGGTTTTTTTATCCTTGGGTGGTACCTCCTTTATATGATGTTGAATCATATGGAGCATCCATGCCGCTCACTACAGTTGAGATTTTCGAACTGACAATCCCATTAGTATCCACTGATACTATTCAACCTACTCCATCCGAACGGGTTGTTGACTCTCTGCGTTCACATGATTTCCTAGATACTAAGTTTCCTTCAAATAAGGCCATCCTGGATGCAAGAAAAATTTTAAGGATGGAAATTTATAATAAGATGTAGAAACCTAGGATAATCTTACTAGTCCTTAATATGCAAAATGTAAAATGTTTGGCGATAGTTTTGTGAAAATATTCAAATTTCTAAATATTTATATAGTTTCTATAAAATTTTGGCTATTTTTGTGCTAAAATAATTTTATTCTATGGAATTTGGGTGAAGCGTTTTTAGAAAAAATGGAAATTGGCAAATCGTATTTTGGGAAAAAACATGGAAAATTATCCCATTAGTGAAAATTTCCCCTAAAATCATATATGTCTGGATGTCATGGGTTCCATAGATAAGACAAAGGATGAGGTGATGTATCGATCATATTTTCTTGATTCTGAACTAATGAGAGTTAACATGATGAGTTTAAATACGGGACTAGGGGAATTTGTTGGGGAATCTATTAGGCCTCTCAATCTTGACCCTTTTCTTCCTCAATTTTCCTTTCCAGAACTTTCCACTGAATTATCTACTTCCCATTACACCAAATATTTACGTTTCTTACCCTCTTTACATATTAATGGAAATCATCAAGGATCTATGATAGCTCATTGTTTACACTCGAATCTGTTAGGACCGAAATGAAAACCTCACGAGGATGTAAATCCCCCTGCGTTTTTATAGAGTTGGTACTTCTCTTTAGATTTTCGTAGGATTTATAAATATTTGGAATGTGGGACTTAACAAAAGTTCGTTGTGATAATCAAATAAATATAAAAAAAAATGCAAAAAAAAAAAAA